>PVJH01005003.1:0-117716 GCA_004026705.1 Nesogale talazaci
ACTTTCACTGAGTGGTTTGGGGAAGTGGATTATCTTTCTTCCTAGTTCAATTTCATCTGCACATTCCCCTAAAATCTGATCAGCAGCATATTCACTTCTTCTCTCAACCTTCATTCATTCAGGATTTCATGAGTCCCCACTATTTAGCAGGATGCTGCTAGTTACTGAGAATACAGCAGCAAGCGAAATAAAATCTCTGCCCTTGGGAAGCTTATATTCTAGTGGGAGAATTCAAGTAATAAACTATATACACAGAAAGAGCATGAGTTAGTCTGGCTAGACTAGAGAAACAAATCCATAGAAACTCATATGTTCAATGCCATTCTCAATGCTTAATTATGAATTTTCCCCAAAATAAGCTGGTGAGGTTTTAATACTTGCCAAAATTGGTCTTATATGGATATTGTTATTGCTGTTGTTTGGGGTGGGGGTGGGGCGTGTCTTTCAGTAAGTTGTCTTTGTTTTAAAAAATAAAGTCAAATAATGCAGAGGAAAGAAAGGAATCACCCAAGATCTTCTCCTTGATAGGGAACCGCATGTGGCATTTCAGTGTCTCTCTTTCAGAATCCATCCTGGGGCAAAGATACGGTATAGAAACATGGATTCCCTTGTACATCAGGAGAATCATATTACACTTTCTTCATCCCAGGTTGCCATGATTTATGGCATCTTACCCTGTAAACTTAATCATTTTAGTAGCCTTTAATGAAATAATGATTTTGCATTATATACAAGGGGATTTTAAAAGTTCAGGCAAAAAAATGGAATAAAAAAAATGGAGTTTTCCTCCCAATAACTTTTTGAAGCCCCCTTATATATAATGTAGACAGTCCTATGCTGATATTTGGGCTATTTTCAACTTGGCACTATGGCTAAGATCCTGTCTGCAGCACACCTCTTTCCCTAGCTAAGCATTCAGCCACCTAGGACATTGTTCTTGCTGACTTTTCCACTAAGGGAATTCCTAACCAATAGAGGGGAGCCATTATTAGCCCACTAGCGAACACCTGCTCCAAAAGGGAAAAATTCAGGATAGAATTTTAAATTCTCATGTAATTCAGACTTTCTAAAGTCATGGAGGCTTTATGAGTCTCCAGAACAAAAGCCTTCAATCAAAAAAATTCCCTGAACTCTTCTTCAAACAAAACAATAATGTAGCTTAATTTGTAAAGAATGCTTTCTTTAAGCACTATTCTCATTTAAAGAACTATCTGTATGGGATAAAACTGACAACCAGCAACTCACAAAGAAGGGAAGGCAGGAGGACAATGCATTTATGTCCACAGGGAAGGAACAACTTGATCAAGAAAGGTAAGAATGATTGCACCATACGAAGAATGTTGTCAACGTCAGTGAATTGTGCTAGTAGAAATATAGTTAAATTAGCATATGTTCTTCTGTTTATGCTTTCAATAAAAATAACATAAATTATTTTTAATAAAAACTCAACTCTTAAGTAATAAAATGAACAAAGGAGGCCTTGGTCGTTCCATCTAGCAAGTATGGAAGAGGACTTACTTAATTTGGGTTTTTCCTGGAAAATTTTAGAAATGATTTTATAGTGTTTGTACCTATCAAGAATTTATCTCCCAACAGCACTTTGTGCGGAATAACCCCTTTCCTGTTGGAAATGGACTTGATGGACCAGGGAGAAAGGACAAGCAATGTGACAGTCATGTGCTTATGTTAATTTTATGATTGAAATATAGGGGTGGAGTCTAGCCTGTTAATCTGGAGATAGCCATTGAATAGCCAATGAGTCCTCTATGTGGGCATGGCTTTCACCTGAGACTCCTGGGAAATCTCATGATATTTCCCTCATGAAGATGAGAAGCTATCTTCCCCAGTTGTTGGGAGTTAGTCTCAGAGACGATTAATCACAGACAAGACAAGTTGGCAGCATTCGAAAAGCTGGAGGAGCCGGCGGAGAGACCACACAGCTTTGCCCTGATGGAGCCAGACCTCTGAAGCTGGGGCGGCCACATGGAGATCTCTGCCAGAGATGAGTTGCTTCTGCTGTTGATGGACCCTGAGCCCTGGAGGCGTGGTGCCCTGCCAACGCCGGGATTCTGCACCCACTGACCTGTGACTTCGTGAGTCGGAAGGAGACTTTATAGACTGATTTCGGGCATATGGATTAATATCGGACTTATGACTTTGGACTGGACTGGGCTGGGTTGCTTTCCCCATGTCCCATTCCTTTCGTATATAAACCCTTTCCTTATATCTATATGTGTGTGTTTGAAATTTGTTCCTCTAGTCTACCTGGGCTAACACAAGCAAGACATTTATTTAAGTCCTACGTGTGATTGCCTGAAAAAGCCAGCTTCTATTTCTCCTCCTGTCCACATCTCCCTGTGACCCTCTATCTCACCCTTCCACTCCCCAGCCCCAAGCCTCCAGGCCACAGGATCGGAAGCTCTCGGGGCTGGCATGACTGCCTTCCATAGAATTGACAGACTTCGGCTGAGAGATACCAGGGACCTTCGGGAGCTGGCATATGTTGCTTAGGGGTCCGAATAGGTCTTTTCCTTTGATTGGCTCTAGGTAGTACAAATGTTTTATATGCGCAATTGTTTTATGAAAGGTTCAAGACTTCAGGTGTGTTCCGAGGCACCTTGGACCAGCATTTCTCAACCTGTGGGTCGCGACCCCTTTGGGGGTCAAATGATCCTTTCACAGGGGTCATCTGATTCATAATAGCAGCAGCGGAATTCATTATGGTTACATTGATTGCTTTCATTGATGCAGTTATGAGGTAGCAATGAAAATAATTTTATGGTGGTGGTGGTGGGGGGGTCATCACAACAAGAGGAACTATATTAAAGGGTCCCGGCATTGATCTAGAGGAATCATTTACACGTCACCAGAATTCCACAATGAGATAGATTCAGGGCAACGCCGGGCGCAGAGGCTTGGACTGATAGTTTCCAGTGCTTTTGTATAAAGTGGTGCTGTAGGTTAAGTGTTGGACTGCGAACCAAATGATCAGTGGTTCAAATCCATTAGTTGCTCTGAGTGAGAAAGACGAGGCTATCTACTCCCATAAAGATTTACAGTCTCACAAAAAGTACGGAGGGTCACTGTCAGTCAGAATTGACTTGATGACAATGGATGGGAATGCTGTTTGTGTGTTTTAACTCCCCTTACTTGGTCCCATCCCTGAACTTGTTAGGTGGCTTCCCTTTGCTAAATCCTCCTGAGCGGGGGGAGAAGCCTGCCTCCCTATTATTAACCTGCTCAACAGCTGAGGAAGCTGAAGCAGAGCAGCTCCCCCCAGGCTCAGGACAGAGCCCCAAATCCCTGGACTCTGGCTTTGCCGCGGAGCTGCCCTCTGCTCAGGGGAGCCTTCTGCGGGAACAAGCTGACTCCTCTTACAGGACTGGTATCGCGTTGGGGGTGCCTTTTCTTTTTTCACTGTGTTGCCCAAACAGCATGGAAGGAGGTGGCACGTACCAGAATCCAGTCACAGAAGCTGGCGATCCGTGGTGACATTTTCATGAGGCCTGCCGCCGTAATGAATGGATTAGGAGGTCCCAGTGTTGGTAACTGAATAGTTCAACTGTGACCTTCCACTGACAACAGTATGTACTGAAGGCTGTCAGCTGTTCAGCCCAGCTCATAGGGAAAGTGGGGGCAGGGGGAGGAAGGAAGGAAGTGAACTTAATGGAACGTTTTCTTTCCTCTAGAATCTAGGGGTCCTCAAAATTTTACACAGGGGACAGTTCACTGACTCTCAGACCGTTGGTGGACTGGTTTATAGCTAAACAAACAAACAAACAAACAAACAAACAACTATGAACAAATTCACTGGAGGCTTGGGATGAGTTGATTGCTAAGCCCAACAGGCAGCCGTGGCAAAAACACCCGGCGGGCCAACAAATGTCCTTGGCCACATGTGGCCCGTGGGCTGTAGTTTTGAGGACCCCTGTGACAGTGCAGGTTGCTGCCACATATATTGGCCAAATTCTCCTTTCACCGCTCTGAGAATCCCACCAACAGCTTCAGCTTCTCCATTCTTCCTCTGCCTCCTTCTTTTCCTCTTCCAACTGTGGGCTAAAGAAACGGTGCTGAGTGTGAAGTCACGCCTATTGGAGGGGAAAGCAGCAATAAAAACCCCACCCTGATGCCACGGTACAGGGTCGTCCAATAGAAATAGGCACGCAGGTTCCCAAGGCTGTGGCCACCCACACCGTGTCTTTGGAGGCCTCTCTGGATAAGTCACCTGGGTAAGACACCTATCGGCCAGTGTCCCCAATGTTAACTTGTGTGGACCACCTACCAACTTCTATCTGATGGAGGCAGCATGTTAACTGCGTTGTGTCTTAATTCAAAAGCCAAGGGTTTTCCCTCCTCTGTGTTGTCCCCCCAGGGGTAGTGGCGCTCAAGCAGGAGAATGTTCACCTCATGGGATTGTCCCAGGTTCCGTTTCCAGGCACGGTAGCATGCTCAGCTGCCACCTGTCTGTCCGTGGAGGCATGTGTGTTGCTGTCATCCCGCACAGCCCCCAGCTCAGCTTCTAGAGGAAGAGGGAGGTGTGGGATCAAGACGGAACTTTCCCACAATTATTATAATCTAAAACATTAAGCAAGCAATTTACCAACATTTAGTGTGCTAGTCATTCTCACTGAAACTCCCAATTTTATGAGGGCTTTGCATGACTCAAGTTAGGACAATGATCTGCTTCCTCAAGCCCTATGGGTGGGATTCAAGAGTCATTGTCAATGACCCCTAACAATATAGACCTGTCCACCTACCCCCGGGAGTCTGAAGTCCCTTCTTATCACATCCATCTCCTCTTAGTCATGAGGCATCCCTAAACCATTATCATAGTATAGCTCTTAAGACAGCCCCTGCTTGCGGCATGAGAAATGATGTGCCCTGTTAGGCTACTTAAACGGGGAAAATTAATGTTCGTGACCCTCACTCCTGACCCTCGCTGCTGACCCTGAGCGCCGGACGCTCTTGGCTCCTCTCCCTCATCATGTAACTCCCTGTCCCCCTCCATCTCCACGCAGACACCCTACGGGGCAGAGGTGAGCATGTTGCCCTGATGTTATGTATACCTGACTCTTATTGTTACTTTTTTTCTCTCTCTCTCATGATCTCTATATCGTTATTATAATAAATAATTATTGCTGCACAGCTGCCTGTTGAACCCTTGCTGTAAGTGTATCAGAGGATTGATCACCCCCTGATAGGGAGGAGAGAGAAAGGCCTGGCAATGAATCAGTACTAACCCTGTAGATTTCTCGAACCATGCCACTGGTCAGGGACAATGTGTCAGGAACTGTCTGAAATACCACCTATTGCTTCTCAAGGGCACCTCCGGACCACCTGTCCCTTGCAAGCATCCCTTTGGGGTGCAGCCGCCCCGGTGGAGGAGTGTGCTGACGCCCCTATGGACTCACTAGCGGCTGCTTGGTCTCTTTTCCCTTGTCAAGAGTTACAGCCCTCGAAAGGGAAGGGTGCAGTTCTACCGTGTACTATCGGGTCAATGCGAGTTGGCTTTAACTCGGTGGCAGTAAATCTGGTTCGGTTTGGCTTCCTTTCTTCCCTGCCATGTCATCTAAGGTAAAGTGATCGGATTTTAATATTGGTAAAGCAGGACACCATTGATGGGGTGGGGATGTAGAGGGGGCTGTAGAGGGGAGTATATCCCTTCCCGTTCTCCCACCATTCCCTGGCTTGTCGTGCATTCTTTCTTTCCAAAAATTAGGATTTTTTTTTTAAAAACACCGTGAGACACAGGAAAAAATTGTTTAAAATCGGGACTGTTCCGCCCAAAATAGCACAGCTGGTCACTTTAAAAGGAGACCGAGGTCCAAAGTCTGTGTTTTTCTTCTTCCAGTCGGCAGTGGGCTTAGGGGCCCCATTTTGGAAGCAAGCCCACCACGTTTCATTTTCACTTTGTTATTGAAAAATCGAAATCTGAGGAATTAGAGCCTTTCCATATTGATTTTTTCAGGGGCAAGTGAAAATTACATTCTGCACAGGACCAAGAAGGCGCACCTTGAGTGATGACAGGGCTGACGCTGGAGATGACGTGCAGTAAGGTGAAGGAGGGGGCGAGGGGATGTCGTCCTTGTGTGGGTTTTCAACGTGACAGAAGCAAAACTTAATTTTTGAATCATTTCAGCAATTGAATGTTTGACTTGTGTTTCATTGAAAGGAAGGACAAGGAGAATGCTCCAAGGGAAAGTGATGTTGGCAAAGGAGAAGATCTTGAAGTTTTGCTCAGTATTATCAGCTTCAGCAGGTCAGGTTTACATTTTATCTCCTGCTTGGTTGGTGTCTGCTACTTTGACACTGGGTAGAAAATGAGGCAGCGTTTTGGCTGACGAATTTGCACCAAGACCTCGATCCTCAATTGTAGACTCAGATCCTGCTCTGCCACTTAGAACTTATATGACCTGATGCAAAGCAATTTCCACTGTCTCAGTTGTTCCTCTCTTAATTGGGGATAATCATAGACAGTGTTGCACCCAGTGGAAATGGATATTGATTTAATAAATAAGTGCTGGCTGACCAAATGATTAAGATAATCCATGTAACACGGTCGGCTGGATTCCTAGAACCCCAGATTAGTACAAAAGAACTCTGAAATGTTATTCTGGATGCCATTTTCATATCCGCTGAGCCAGGTATGTGCCTCCTCTTCATGTCGGAATCTAAATAAGACTGCTGAGTGGCTATCAATGTAGGCTTATTGATGTCTCAGGACTCTGAGTAATATCCAGACCTGCTCTTGCCCAGGAGGGAAGTGGTTCGCATGCTGCTATCTTGCTGGAAGCTATGCGGTGGTTATTTTTTCATTCTGACAAGGTCACCCACACATGGTTCACAGTTCCAGAGGGCACTCTGGACTAGGATGTGTTAGGAAGAAAGGCCTGCAGATCTGCTTCTGAAAGCGAGTCGTGGAAAACCCAAAGATGAGACAACCACTCAGTATCAGAGACAGCTCTGGAAGTGGAGTCCCCAGCATTGGAAGGAGCTCAAAATGCACAGTAGCTGCCAACAATGGACTTGAGCACACCGGGGATGGTGAAGGGTGCAGGACCAGGCTGCGTTTTCTCCCACCGTACACGAGAGCGCAGCCCACTGGAGAGCAGCAAACAGTACCCACTGTTGCTCTCCTGGGTAACCACACATATGGTCAGACCACTCCTTTCCACCAGTGGGAAAGACCATTTTCTATGTGCCCATTCCTGATTCGGGCTGAGGCTACCTGACTGCTTTCTGGGATGGGACAGAATCTCTGTAGTTTTATGAAGGCCCAAAGGGGCTTCTGATGGTCAGACAAGTTTGGCAACTCCAACCTCCCACTAACACAAGCACTGGTGGAAATGTCAGACGCTCGCCTCAGTGGAGGTCCTGCCCATACTCATTGTGGTCCCAGCAAACGACTCCCTCTGCTCTGTTTCCTCATTTTTATAAATAAGCTACGTTAGTTGCCTACATTTGGTGGCTAAGCTCACTTCTGTTTGAGATTGATAAAGTCACCTGTCAGTTAGTGCAATGACAACCTTTTCCCACTTGCTTCCCAAGCTGGGCCAGTATCTCCCCTCTTTCCCCCACCAAGGAGTTAGATGTAGATGTTGCTCATAGCATTCCAGAACAGATGCACACGTTTGAGATATGCTTATACATTTGAATTTTATTTCATCAAGGGAAAATGCCTCCTTGTTGGCTGTGAGCAAAAACTGGTCCCCTGGTTCCTTCTGACCATAGCCAAAGGTTGTCGAATAGCTTTGCTCTCAGGCAGAGAGCACTGTGAAGTCAAAGTAGGTGAAATGTAGTTTCTTATTATTTGATCTCTCTATGAACCTTTTTTAAAGTTCTTTCAAGTTTGGATATTTTGATATTGATATTTGATATTTTCTGCTTTCTTTTTGACTGAGGCTTTTCTCTCTTGTCTAGACTTTATGGTTATTGTTGGGTTGCTTGTTTGCTTCCTCTCTATGCTTTGTATGATTTTCTGTAAATGAAATCCAGGATAGGTAGATGCCCAGAGATAGTACCTGGATTGAAATTTGCTTAGGAGTTTGGCTGGAGACAATGGGAAACTAAAAAAAATGGGTGTGAGAATAAAATACTCTGAAATTGATTGTAGTAATCATCTTAATATGATTGAATGATTAGATTGCATGATATGTGAAGTATATGCCAAGAAAACCATTTTAAAACAACATTAGGAAGTCGTTATCCCTTCAGAGGGATAAAAATTCAAAAACATGTCTTTTGAAAGCAACACTGAAACACTCAAGAAGAAAACTAAATTGCAGTTGTGAGGTAAATATTTACAAGGTGAACGAGCTTCCCTTTTACTTTTGCCATGTATTTATTTTCTAGGAGACAAGTTCACAGTCACAACGTCCCCCAACAGGCATGTAACTTTTTAGGTTCTTTCCCTTCATAATTTAAATGGAGAAAAATAGAGACCCTGTTAACATAAAAACAAGAAACGGCTTGTCTGCAGCTACTATCTGGAGGTGATGGCCTGTTTCCTTCTTCCTTGCTAATCCCTGGCACACTCCTAACCGGTTGCCATGTCCGGTTGCCCCTGACTGCCGACACCTCATGGGCATGGAACTCCAGGGTTAGTCTTTGGGTTTTCAGTGACTGTTTTAGGGGCCGGGGAGGAGGCACGGGGAATCGTTGGCCAGGCCTTTCTTTTGAGATGCCTCTGGGTGGACTCAAAACATCCCTTTTGCATGAGCAGCCACTTGCTTCACCAGGTGAGTCTTGCAGGGAATCGTCTGGGCCCTCTGGCACCTGTGACCCACCCTCGATCTGTTTCCTGGTCTACCCGGGCAGGCAGTGAAGGCTGTCCAGTGCCTGGAGCGGGGAAAGCGCCCCTGCAGGGAAGGAGCTGGATCTGGGACGTGGGAAGAAAAGGCAGCAGCAGGAGGTGTGGAGCCAAACGGCAGGACGTCTCTGGGTGTTCCCCTGGGCCTCCCAGCTGTGGAGGCGCCCCTGCCTCGGAGTCCACAAACGTGTCCGCCAGATGTTCAGCCGCTTGTTGCAAACAGCTGAACCACTGACTTTGAAGATGAAACGCCCAGCAGCGCACCACTCAGGACTTTCCTTTCTGCACCACAGTGTGGACAGCTGCGCCTAGGAAGCCGCTCTGGCCCCGGCCGGGTCAGGAGTACCGCGAGGGCAAGTGTTTGCGGAGAAGAGCCACATATTAAAAAATAATGCGGGGGGTGGGGGGGAAGGGGGCCCGCGCTGTGAAATCCTGCCACGATTTCAAGTTCTCTTCCGTGCCTCCTCTTCCAACTTGCCCCCAGCCTAGCCCCTGGGCGTGGTGGCATGGAACAGGCGCTGCAGAGAGCGCCCGCTCCGCAACCCCCCCCCCCCCCCCCTCCCCGGCTTGCAGCTGTAATATCTGGCACACAGGTGTTCCGATCTGCGTTCGCCAGCTGCTCTGCGGTGGCGGGGGAGTGGGGGGAGTGGGGGGGGGGGACGGGAAAATCCTCACACTTGTTGCTGCCAAAACAGAGGGGAGTGCGAAAATTCCAGACGCCCTGTAAAGTGCTCAGTGCTGTGAGTCCCCACCTGAATCCCCCTTGAGCCTGCCTGTGGGGTCCTGGGGTGACACTTGTTTAACTGCTTACCGGAACCCTCCCTCCCCCACCCGGCCTAGAGCAGATAGGAAGGGGGGAAGGTGGCGGGGGGGGGGGGGGGGGGGACCCGGCCAGGATCTGAGAGGCCGCGGCAGTGACCCATATGTCCACAGGACTGGGTACTGGACTCCTTAGCATCAACCTGGTTTGGGTCCAGGTTCTGCACTGACAAACTGCAATCTTAGTTAGGCCTCTTACCCTCTCTGGGTTTTAGTTTCCTGGTTTCCATTGGTGGTATTAGCTGACAGCAAGTGGCCCACCGATTTGTGGCCATCCTTTACACAATAGAAGAGAAGGCTTTATAACCCGGAGTCACCACCATGAGGGTTAAGCTATTGTGATCCAGATGGTGTTCATTGACTGGTGTTCCAAAGCAGATTGCCAGATCTTTCTTCCTGATCTTCCTTAGCTTGGAAAATTCCACTGACACCTGTTCAGTATCATAGCAGCACACAAAACCTTCTGGGATAGGTGAGGGATGATTTTATATCAAGTATCTAGGCCAGGAATAAGACCCAGGTCTCCCACATGGAAATTAAGAATTTTATCACTGAATCATTTCCTCCCTCCAATATGGCTCTAGTGGCACATAGAACAACAGATTAGCAGACACATTTGTAAGGACTTCATGAGCAAGTATGTCGAGCACTCAGGATAGTGAACCTCTTGTTGTCTCTGCTGAAAAAGGTGGAAGAGAGAAACTTTCTCCCCAGGTTCCTGGGCCACAGACCCAGAGTCCTGCCATGGAAGTTGGACTCAGCAGTTATGGGCCTCGGCCTGGCTGGCTGCTGGTCATGTGCAGATCCTGCCAGTGTCGAGGCACTGACCACTGGTTCCCTTCCCTGGAGGGAGAGAGGGCTTTTCTAATCAAGGAAGTAAAACCACCAAAGAAAATGGAAACAGGGAGTTTGTGTTTAGACACCCCTACTGAGTCTTGACTGACAACCGAAAGTTTGAAAGTTCAAGTCCACCCAGAGGCAGCTTGAAAGCACGTCCTGCTGATCTGCTTTGAAAATGTCACCCAAATTTGTTGGATCATTGTGCTAGTCTGGCCTCCGAGGGTCACAAGGAGTTGGAAGCCACATGATGGCAACTGGTTTGCATAGTCAATGAGGTCCTGCCATCCATCCGTGAGGCACCTCTCTGAGTCTCTGGCAGTGCTCACTGGTTAGAAACTCCACTTGGCTGTGACTCCTCCACAGAGGCCTTTCTTATCACCCTTTGTCTGCTTTGTCCATAAGATGTCTTCGGCATATTCTCTGAACACAGGGAAGGCGTGAGAAAAGAATGCTGAAGCAAAAATGAGGGAGTGGGAGAAAGTGGCATGGTCACAGGGTACCCCCCTCAGCACCTCCTGCTCCCTGTTTAGGGAAGCTAGCCCTGCATGCTCAAAGGCTGGCCTGAGGGGCAGAGGTTTAGCCAATCACGCTCCAGCCCTCAGCCTGGCCTTTCCTCCATCCTCTTCAGAATTTCTTGCCATTTTCAGAAGTGGAAACTGGGCTCCCTGCTCTGTGGCCGTGTCTTTCCACCTGGCCTCCCCACTCCATGCCCCCTATCCATTCTCTCTCCTGAGACTGGTGATGGAATCCAGGTACAAAGGAAACCCAGCTCATGCTTGGGATGTAGGGCCCCTGTCTATCTTGCTGGGTTTGCCCTTTATGCCTCCTTATGGGTTGGCTGACTAAGCACTCTTCCTCTCTCTTTCTACAAAATCACCAGTCTCATCTCTTTCAAGGACTTTGTTTTCCTCTGAAACTGGGCTGGGCAGGAGGGGGTGCTTCTATTGAAATCCATCCTGCTGCAGGGTCTACATTCATGCCTGGTCTATTCAAGCTAAAACCCTCTCAAGCACTTTTTTGTTTTTTGGCAGTCATTGGCAACATTGCAGTTGATTTTCCTGTCCGGGTCATTCAAAATGAGAGAGAAAGTAAGAGGAAGGACATGGATATTTCTTTAGCTTCTGATGGCGCTGTCAGGTAACATTGGTTCAAATTCACCAAGGGCTCTGTGGGACAATGATGAGGCTGTTGGCTCCAATGAACATTTGTGACCTAGAAAACCCTACATAGAGTCACTTTGAGTTGGAGTTGACTAAAAAGCAGTGGGCTTGAGGTCTGATGGGCACCAAGGAACACTGGTGACACCATGGGTTAAGCATTGGCCTACTAACCAGACCCATTTTAGGAGAGAGATAAAACCATCTGCTCCGATAAGATTTACAGCCAGGGACGCCCTCTGAGCCATCCTTCTCAGACCTGCAGGGCGGCTAGGAGTGGGAATCCATGCGCCGACAGTGTGCACCAGACACGTGCTGAGCACCTGTAATCAGCACACTGTTGAAGTTGGCACAATCGTTAGCCCCCCATGGCAGATGAGAACATTGGGGAATGAAAAGATTAAAAGTCTTACAACAGCAGAATCTTGGAGTTTGAATCCTGGTCTCTCGGGGTCCTAAAACTTTGCTCTTTCCAAGCTCTTCGGTGTCTTCACGCAAGCTTATCGATGCAGTGGCATCACCGATCTGTACTTGGATGAAGTGATGGCCATGCGCTGCTCTCCTGGGAGCAGCCTCCTTCAGGGTGATCAGGCTTCCATGTGCTTGTTCACCCTCAAATGAGTGTTCGCTATATACCACATTCTCTTCTAGGAGTCCCCAACCAAGCAGGAATCCAGAGAGACACGGGCATGAGTCGAAGAAGTAATTATTTAGTGGGTGTTGGTGGTGGGTGCCTTGTGGTGATTCTATCCGAAGCAGCATGAAATATGGCCCGTCTGCTGCATTGCTAGGATCCCTGCTAGTCTTGAGTCCATTAGGGGCTTTTCATGGGCGATGAGTCTCTCCTTTGCCAACCATAATGTCCTTCTCGAGCAAGTGGCTTTTTCTGAAGATGTAGCTGAAGTGAGGGAGCCAACGTGCCGTCGTGTCTCCTGAGTGACTTCTCTTAAGAGGGGTTGGTAGGCAACCCTTAAGAGGATAATCATTTTTAAAAGTGATGGTAGGGGCTGAGTCCTGGTGGCGTAAGTGGTGGAGTGCGGGACTGCGGCCCGCAGGCTTGGCGATTCAAATCCAGCGGCAGCTCTCAGGAGCAGCGCTGGGTAGCTCCCATGACCACCAGAGGGCAGTGATGCCCCCCCAAAACAAAACAAAACAAAAAACCGATGGTAGGGCTGATAAGTGCCCTAAGCATTAGCAAGAAAATGGATAAGTCAAAAAGTATTGCCATTATGACTCCAGTTCATACATACATGGGTTTATTCCAAATGAAAAATGTGTTCAAACATATGTCTTTGATCAGTATATTGCTGCAGAGGTTTTCTTAGAATTACATGTATCTTAGTCTCTTTAAAGTGTCTTCAATCAAAACAATGACTTACAAGGGAATCTGTTTCACCAATTATATTCAAAGCAGAGAAGTCAGCTCAGAAGGTTATGGTAATATATATCTATATATTGCTAAGAGGTAATCTTGATAGATTTTCTCAATCTCAAGATCATGGGGACTTATTGGGAAGAGGCTTTAAGAAAAAATTGAAAATTGCATTGGTAAGGAAAAGACCATTTTCTTATGGCAAGGGATTTTATTTTCTCATTCAGACAATGCATCTGGAAACTCTCAGGACCAGTGCTGAGCAAGGTGATACCGGGAGGGTGGAAGGGATGTGGGTTAGAAAGGGAGAACTAATTAAAGTGATCTACATATAACCCCTCCCTGGGGGATGGGCAACAGAAAACTGGGTGAAGGATGAAAAAAAATTATATTATCATGGGTTTTTGAGGGGTAGGGGCAATGAGGAACTGATACCAAGCACTCAAGTAGAAAGAAAAAGTTTTGAGAATGATGATGGCAACAAATGTGCAAATGTGCAATGGATGGATGGATGGATGGATGGATTGTGATAAAAGTTGTACAAGCACCCAATAAAATGATTGAGAAAAAAAAGGCAATATCTCTGCCTACCTGTCGAGGTAGTAAGGGCAGAACTACAACAAAGGCATTGGGAAACCTTGCCTTGCCACCCCAGCTCTTGGTCCTCAGACTTCTTTTTGCTACTAAAAGTCAAAGTGTTTTGAGAAGGAGCATGATTTGAGTCTCTTAAAGATGCTAAGCCTGCCATTATGATGTGGCGTTCCTAGTAGAAAAACAGCCTGCCTCAAGCATGATGCTCTTTTAAGCACCATCTCCATGGGATTGTATTGAAACCTTCAACTCACAAGATGGAAACCTTAGAG
Organism: Nesogale talazaci; assembly: GCA_004026705.1. Classification (NCBI taxonomy): domain Eukaryota; kingdom Metazoa; phylum Chordata; class Mammalia; order Afrosoricida; family Tenrecidae; genus Nesogale; species Nesogale talazaci. The sequence continues at coordinate 13,861 of PVJH01005003.1, forward strand.
GGCAGAATTTGTGTTAATGGGGGAGTAACGACATAGAAATGGAGGGTGAGAATGGTCGCATAAATCAGAAGAATGGAGCCAACTACACCCAATTGCACATGTAAAAGCTGCTGAAATCATGTGTGCTCTGCTGTGTATATCCTCAAAAACAATAACAAAATAAAATTTAGAGAGATGCCTAAGGAAGGAAAAATACCCAGGAGAACAAACAACAATATCTTGATACCAGCCCCAGCCCACACCCAGACATTGTTTCTGCTTGGTCTGTGTTTTTCCCTGTGCCTGAGGAATTGTCTCAGTGACCCTCACATGCCATTCCACTAAGAATGGAAAATCACTTGTTGAAAATATAAACAGAGTGCACAGTAATTGTCAAGAAAGAAACAGCTAATCGCCATTTTCTCTCCTCGTGCCCTTCCCCTGTTCCTATCATAGTTTACTTTTCTCTTGAAAACAGACCCAACTGCTCCCAGACTGCCTTGACTCAACCTCAGTATCTCCCTGTGGGTGCAGGTGGGGTGTGTGTGTGTACATGTCTCAGACAGGAGCACCAAGGGCGACCTCACAGTGATATGACAGATGACAGAAAAGGCAGAAGGGAACGTTCCAGGAGAAGGCGTGACTTCTTAGGCCGGCCCCCTCCTTGGAAAAACATTGGTTACTAATGGGACGTAGGTAATGAGCAACTTCATCCCCCAACTCCCTTCCCTCAAGTCGGTAACTATCTTCCAGTCAAAGCTGCACCCAGCTTCCTTTGCTAATGTGCTCTAACAAGTTCCTCCAGGTGGCTATCCCCCTCCAGTGGGAGGGGTTTCTGCCCCTCCTAAGATACAAGCAAACAGATAAGAGCACCAAAAGCTGCTTCGCTCACCTTTTCTGTGAATGAAGTCCTCGGGGTATTTGGTCCGTGGGTGGTGCAACTATTCAGTGTGCTTGGGCTGAGCTAACCCTGAGCGCTGGAGGTCTGACTGAGTTCATCGAGAAGTGCCTGAAAGTTCGTGCTGGAAAATGCTTACGGGATGCTCTTCCGCTGCCCTGAGTTGGAAGCCACACAGCAGCAACTTGTTTGGATTACAAAGAGGAAGTGACTTCCACAAGCCCTGGAGGTTGGGTGAATTCCAGGAACTAGTGCCCTGTGATGACCTTGGCATCTTAAAAGCCCCCCAGCCCCCTGAAGTGCTCTAAAAAACAAGCAAAAGTCCAGCTAGTAAGAAAAAGAAGGTCTTCTCTGAGCGTTATGCTCCTTCAAGAACCATCTACGTGGAATGAAAGTGACAATGGCAACTCAAAAGATGAGACAGGAACTCGGTGGACGCAGTGAGGGTTGTTCGTGAGCAACAAAGGGAGGATGGCAATGCTTGCGTGCTGGATGATCCATGTCCTTCCTTGGTATACGCCGAGACTGTTGAATTAGTGCATACCGTGCTGTGCTTATTCTCAGCAGTAAGAACAATGAAAAAAAAAAACACATTGAGACATTTTACACTAAATTCCCGAGAAGAACAGTCATTTCTAGTCCTCTCCGCCAGGTGCGTACAGAAGCAGGCACATTTCCCCTGCAGACCACCCTGGGAGGGCAAAGACGCGGAGCTGCTACACAGGTGAAAGATGAAACTGTCTACTCTTTTCAAGTCTCAGGAGCTCCCTCCTAGGGTCACTCTGAGTCAGAATCAATCTGACAACAGTAGCTTTTAGTAGTGGTCTGTCACATCCACAAATGAGGCTTCACTTTGAAGATAAATTCAGAAATACATTGCAATTCTGAATTGAAAGGTGTAACCACTGCCTGGGTAGCTGTCTTAGCAGTAACATTGCTGCCAAAATCAGTTTTCCTTGGGGGTGTTTCTTCATAAATTTTGGACCATCTTTTCTCTACCTTTTAGCTAGGGATTGTCAGTGGGGTGGGAAGACCCTGGTGACATCTTAAGACTATAAAAGCCAGTAGGAGGTCATCTAGCTCATGGCTTAGCTTCTGCATAGTCTCCAATATTCTCAAGTATAAGATGTGTTGTTTCAGTCCCGATCATTTCAAAACTTATCAAGATGAATTCATTTTGTTGGGTGCATAGATCTCTTATTTCTTTGGCCTTCTAAACCTAGCTGATATTGTGTCCTTGTAGTCTATAGGAGAGAAATTCAGAAAGGTCCTTACAAATAGTTACTGATCCTACCTGCTTGTAAGAAGGAAGTGTGTGTATTTAAAATTAATTTATTACTGTGGCAATGAGGATTTCAAACAACAAATGACATAATCCCCTTGGACTGATTCATATAGTTCCACCCTAAGGTACTTTCCAGCTTCCAATGCAAATAAGTTTATAGGATCAAATTTTTACTTCATCTAGACTCTTTGGATATCAAATTTGGGCTTCAGTGAACTGCTGGGACTCCATACACTTACCTGCCTTCTAGTCTAGTTTTTGGTTAAAGTTCATGGTAAATGAATTTGTTTTTGTTGCTTTCTTTTGGAAGTTAGTGATTAAGGTAACTTTTATTGAAATGGGTTAAATAAAGAAGAATTAAATAAATTCTGAGTAAAATAAGTGAAGAATAGGCTAAGAAGTATAAATATTTTCATGACATGAGTACAATTTGTTGTTCAGCTCTTTAACAGTAAGCATTGAAATAAATGATTAGTGTATCATTTTAGCCAAGAAGAACAGGAGTATTTGTAAAAAAGTAGCTACACTGAAACTTACCCTTTTGAGTCCCAGGGCAAGAAACCCGCAAAATAAATTGTTCCATTGTGCCATTACTATTCAAAGTAGAATGACTATTGACCACCAGGGCAAAATGCAGTACAGGAAAAGGAACATGATATTTATCTGATAACTTGTGACTTAAAACACTATTAACGAGTCTTCTCCAGCCACCTTCCATTTCTAATATATAAAACCGTCTCCTTTTCCTGCTGGGGTGGGGGTTGGGGGGACAATTCTTTGTGGGACTGAATCTACTCGGGGTCTTTAAATACCATTGTCTGTAAAAGTTTCACTCTTCCCCTGCCTTGTGAATTGACTTATTTGTGGCAGGCTGCTTGAATAAACTCATGAGCTTTTGTATAGGAAAATTTAAATTGTAAGTAAATGGCGTGGGCTCTGTGGATTCCATGCCAGGGAAAGGCGTCAAACACATTCAAGTCCTATGAGATTTCTCAAAGTAGACTTGCTCTTTATGGTCGCATTTGCTACATTATGGACTTGATATTTTTTGAGAGGTTTACCCCTTTCTGGCCTGGGTAAAAGAAGAGCTTCTCTCTATTAAGTTGTCTGTTACATTTACCCTCAACTCTCACCAAAACTACATTGTTATGGTTAACAACCCTCTCAGAGTTCCCACAGGTGCCAGGAGTTTGCTACCACTAAATCCAAATAAAATCCAAGTCTATGCCTTCTACTACTTGTTCTAATTCCAAGCAGCTGTGATGGCCCAAGAGTTGAGATGCAATTGGCTGCTTAAGGTAAGGGTTGGCTGTTCCAACCCACCTGAAGTTCTGTGGGAGAAGGTCCTGCTTGCATACAAATTGCAGACAAGAAAGCCCTGGGGACAGTCCTAGTCTGTCACCCGGATGACTGAGCGTCGGTGTGGACTCAGAGGCACCGACCAGCAACAAGGTCCTGGTTCCATTTTGCTGAGCTGCAGGAAATTAGCCCCTTCCTTTTACATGAAGAGACAGCCACCAAGGTTCTTCAAAGCCCATGTCACCTTTCTGTAGGCAGGCTGTCACACAGCTGTGTCCAAACCAGTTAGAAAGGGTTCCTTCCATTTTTCACTCAGACTAGAAGTTCCTATTTCTTGTAGGCTGTACACCTCACTCCAAAGACTGTCAGCTATGACTCTAATTCCACTGAGCAGACTTCTGGTGTTTTTCTGGAACTCATTTGACTTCTCCCTTTCTCGAAGGCTAATAATAGAGAATCGGCGATATAACCTTAACAATGAGCCTATTTGGGGTTCTAGAGTTCTCGGCCCCGTGTCAGTCATACTTTCTGTGAAAGAGTTCAATTCAGGTTAAAGTTGTGAGCAGTAATATGGGTACAGGGAGACAGAATGGATGAGGACTCTCCCAGGGCATGATGTGACAGCCAAATAGGAAATGAAATTTGGGACTGACCTTGGTCATGGAATTGGTAGATATTCAAGAAAAAAGAGTGGGGTCTTTGCTTGAGGAACTGCCGAGGCATGTGACTAATATTCTATTGACACAAAACCTCCTGAATTAAAGCCTTTACGATGAAACTTCTTGAGAAAAAAAGCAATTTCCCATCGGTACGTTTCTAGGGCTAGCCCGCCAATTCATTATCCTCCAAAGCATAACCCTCATTATTCAAATTTCTCTTTAATAATTTGTCATCATGTTTATTAAAATGTGCAGGTTTCTGGGACTGTTCTCTGAGGGGTCTTCTAAGAGCTCCTGGAAAATGGAAATGAAAAGATGATGGAGTTTTTCCACTGATTTTATGAAACCCCGTCATATTTTTCCCCCTGTCATTTTTTACTTGTACTACTGGTGGGGAGAAAAACTTGCATGCATTTTAACAAGCAGGTTTCATGCTATTTCTGGGTCTTGATAAATTGTTTCATCGCTAGTGTCTTCTGAGTAACCCTGGTCAGAATTTTCCAAGAGGCCCTTGCTGCCGAATCAAGGAGCTCATCATTGGCAGAGACTGTTAGGGCTGAAAGCGAGTGTTGGCATGGAGATCCACAGGGGCTGCCCGAGGACCGCAGGGACACATCTACTCGGCCACCTCTCCTTCTTCCCACTGTCATCTGCTGCGCACTGCCCAATCACATCCTCATGGTGAGACCCTTATATCTGTGCCTTTTAGAGTTTTGTTGTTGTTGTATTGTTGCTTCTGTTCTTCCCATTCAACCCTTTCCACTGTGACTCCCCTCCTCAAATTCCCATTGGTTTAGAGCAGTTTCTTAAACTGTGTGAAGATAAATCGGTATTCAATGAAGAGGCTTTTGCAGATTAAACAAAGTTAAAGAGTTTCTTTATGACAGGGCGTTTTGGAGCCCTAAGGTGCTAATAAGCATGCAAATTTTCAAGCATTCCCCCAAATTTATTTGACTAGAATCCTGGCAGGAAGCAGATGGCTCATTCTAAGGAGTAATTGCAGGCACTATTAACAAAAGTGTGAACAGATTAAGGAAAGCAACAAGGGATGAGGAAGTACCCAGGGACTAGCAACAGAGGGAAGCCACTTCCACCTCAGGTATTACGGTTAAGGGACAAAAATAGCTACTGGGTATTATGGATTTGGGAGCGGTACGACCTGGGTGGAGCTAAAACCTAAGTAGAGACCATGTCAATATCAATCATAGCATGGCCGAGAGGAATCAGAGGAACAAAGTCCTTGGTCTTCTTCTCCTTTCACATTCCAAAATCTGTCCATCTTTCTCATCATTTGAACCTAACCGAAAGTCAAAGTGCAAAGGAGTCTCGATCATAGAGTTTATACAAATCAGCCTTCTGGGGGAACAGAGCAAGTTGGAGACAGGTAGAGATTGGGACAACCAACATATATTCCACCCCTCACCAACTCATGGAACAGTGAATTCGTTTCCTAGGACTCCTAAAATAAATGAATGTAAATTTGATGGCAAAATCAACAGACACCTATTCTCTGACAGATCTGGAGACCAGGGTCCAAAGTCAAGGTGTTGACAGAATCTGGGAGATGCAAATCAAAGCATAGATCAGACACTACCTTATACCATCAATGACAGTCAAGTTCAGAAGGCAACAATTGCTAGAGAGACTGTGGAGGGACTGGAACCCTTATCCACTACCGGTCTGTGGACAGCAATATGGCGCCACTTAAAACACCTGGGAATAGAAATTTCATATGGCCCAACAATGCCTTTGCTGGGTAGATGCCCTAAAGAAGTAAGAGCCTAAAAAAAAAAAAAAAGAAAGAAAAGAAACAAGAAGCAAGAGCCTGAGCACAAAAAGACATAAGCATATCCATGCTCATTGTGGCACAGTTTACAATAGTAAGAACTTGAAAATAGCCCAAACACCAATTGGTAGAAGAATGGAAAAAGAAGCTTTGGTAGATATACCCAATGGATTGCTTAAAACAATGAAACCATGAAGCACCTTGTGACATGGACAGATTTGGAGAACATTATGCTGAGTGAAGTTAGTCAATCCCAAAAGACTAAACACTACATGAGATCACTACTGTAAGTATAAAATAGAATTTATTTTTATATTATGACCCGGCCCGCAGGTCATTCAACGTGATGTCCCGATCCGGAGGCCTGGAAACGAAGATGGGCAGGAGACACAGGAAATGGTGACAAGACAGGAGTCTGACCAAGTCTCATTTATTGGGGCAAAGTTCAGGGTATTTAAAGCCAATGGTCAGGAGTAAAGGTCACAGTTCATGCTAATGAGGTAGAGTCAACAGGGGCCAATCCTGGATGAGTGCCAAATAAGGAAAAAAAGGCATGCAAAAGGGGCTGTAGTCCTCAACTTGGTCCGTATGCTAATGGGGGTATACAGGAGTGAAGCGGGGCAACTTAAAGCAACCAATCACAAGGCTACAATATGATCTAATGGACTAAAGGTTACAACATATGTAAGCACTGTAAAACAATACAAAGGTATAGTGACTAGAATGTAACACAAGCAGAGCAAGCTATATAGTTTATACAAAAGGGTAAAATATAAACTAAACATAGATGCCAGGAACCGATACAGGAAAAGGCTGTGTGTGTCACAGCATGAGAGCATGCCAGCGTGCGTCAGTGTAGGAGAGCGATTGCTAGCTCCTCACAATATTATAATATATAATACATTTAAATATGTATTTTAAGCATTAGCGCAAGGACAAGTATTGATAGAATTCTCTCCTTCCATAGTGTAGATTTAGCTCCATTTCCAGCTAATGCACCTGAAGAGCAGGTGCCGCTTCACTGTCAGTGGATGCTTTCTTTGCCTTTATGATGGTAAATAGGCTTTAGTGGTACTTCTTGACTAAGACGGCTTAGACAGAAGGGATTGGTGATCTACTTCTAAAATTCATGAATTGAAGATCATATGGATCACAATGGTCTGATCATATACATAGTCTCCAGGAATGAGGGGCCAACTCCAGGCCACCAGCAATTATAAACACTAGAGGACTTCAAGAGTTTCAGTGGCTGTGGGAACATATGCTTGGGATCAAGTCTGTCATGGGGAATCCAGAAGCTTTGCTCAGGGTCCTTTTGTACTTTCAATCCTGGGTAAGGAATTTGCACTTACACTCAGCGCCTGAGGTTCCACTAAACCATTACCGACATGTACTTCTTCTCTGTCAGTAGTAGGAGAAAAAAAAGTCACCTCCAATTAAAATATAATTTATAGAAGCACATTTGTTAAGTCTTAAGCAGGACAAAGACAGTACATCTGTATAAGAAAGACCACTGGTGGATGGTCATAATGCTGTCCAAGGATTCACAGAACTCCAGCGGCTTTAACGGTCATGAGAGTTCAGGGGACAGGAGATTCACAAGATTGGTTCAGGACCCTCCTACTCAGTCAGGATCATGTGAACCCTACCACCCCAAATTCCTTCAGGAGCACATCCAGGTCAGTCCCTAAAGACCAGACTGTTTCTCTCTGGACTGACTAGGGAAGTGATAATAATTCACTTTTCAAATCACTCTGCCTGAGGGCAAGGCTATTCATATTGCTAGTGAATGGTCAGAAATAGTTCAATGACCAACAAATCTCTGGATACTATCATCATTCTTAGTGAGATGGCTGTGTGAAACCACGGCTTATGTGAGAGATGTCAAACCTGGCTTGAGGATTTTGTTTGTGTGCAGGATGTCCCTGATGCCCAGGCAGGTGGTGTGTTCAGCTCAGGTAGGAAGTGAGGAGCGCATGGGGAGGACAGATCCTGGAAGTCGAGTCTTTTCTCAATGTACAAGAGGCTCCAAACAGATTCACCCTAAGCCCCCAGTCCTTTTGCTTTCTCCCATACTTAGCTGGAAAAAAGAAGCCCCCTTGACAGTGTCTTGCAGTCAGCATGTCGATTATGTAATAAGCTTATATTCTGAGCACCAGGTTTGACGAAGGTATGCTTAAGGTTTTCATTTGAATAAGGAAGCCTGCAGAAATGCAGGATGCATTTGAACTATGATGCTGGAGGAGAATATCAAGAGTACCATGGTCTGCTAAAAGGACGCATTGATCTGTCTTGAAGGAAGCAGAGCCAGAGTCCTTAAAGGCGAGGATGGCAGACTTTGTCTTTCATCCTTTGGGCAGACTCTCAGGAGAGACCGTCCCTGGAGAAGGATGTCATGCTTGGTACAGTGCAGGGGCACCAAACGAAAGCCGACTTGAGGAGCAAATACCAAGGGCTTAAGCAGAGAGAAAATGTTTTGAGAATGATGATGGCAACATTTGTACAAAAATGGCAACAAATGTACAAAACATTAGTACAAAAATGGCAACAAATGTACAAACGCGCTTGGCATACAATGGATGGATGGATGGACGGATTGTGATAAGAGTTGTATGAGCCCTCAATAAGATGATTTTTAAAAATAGAGCTGGATTGACACAGTGGCTGCAGTACTGGACTCAGTGCATGGGGACAATTGTGAGGGTGGTGCGTGGGTAAAGAGACAGTGTTCTGTTCTTTTGTGCATGGGGTCCCTATGGCTTGGAACGGACTTAACGACACCTAGAACAGCAGCATCAGGTGTGAGAAGGCTATGGTTTATAGTGGGAGCCCTCAATCCACTTTGCAGTCTCCAGATGAATTCAAATTTCCATAGAGGCCTTTCTGACCATTGACAATGACTAGCAAAGTGAAAAGATTTGCCTGTACGTAGCGTGTTTGCAAGTGGATTATGATCATTCCTCTAGCCAATCCAGGGCAGGGCAATTATTCTCAGGGACTAGCCTGGGTGGAAATTCATGTACTGGGGTGGGTTGTGGGTAAGGCTGCTTGTCACGGGATAAGTAGTTCAAATCTACCAGTTGCTTCTTGAGTAAAGTGGCAAGATTTTAAGCGGGACACCATTGACCGGGGGTGGGGGAGTTCTTGATTAAAACTTTGGTCTATATGGAGCCACAAAAATGTTCATAGAATGCAAAAATAGTATTGTAATACATTTATTTTAATTTGGAAACACCGCGGGATGCTGTTAAATTGTTAAAAAGCAGGATGTCTGGTCACTTTATCCTTGAGAGAAAGATGTGGGTTTCTACTTCAAGAAAGAGTTGCCATCTTGTTGGGGGGGTGGGGACCTCATTCAATCTGAGAGTGGTCCTCATAAAGGTGAAGAGATACCGGAGATACTAGATGGAAGATTATTTTGTGGTGCTGTAGGCAGAGATGAAAGGAAACTTCCAGAGGAAAGAATAGAGACCTGCTGATCATGCCCAGAAGCGAGGCAAGAGACGTCAGACAGATTCTGTCATCAGGTGAAACCAAGAAGTCTGCCACGCTGGTTCCAGACTTCCTGCCTCCTCCCCAATTGTGAGTCAATGGTAAAATGACCAGATGTTAAGCTGGACACCATTGACCGGGGTAGGGGTGGGGGTTCTTGATTAAAAATTTGGTCTATATGGAGCAACAAAAATGTTCATAGAACACAAAAATAGTATTGTAATATATTTATTTTAATTTTAAAATGCCACAGGACATTGTTAAATTGTTTAAAAGTGGGATATCTGGTCACTTTAGTCAATGGGTGTGGCAGTCATGTGTTTACATTAATTTTATGATTGAAATGTAGGGGCGGAGTCTAGCCTGTTAAACTGGAGATAGCCATTGAGTAGCCAATGAGTCCTCTATGTGGGCATGGCTTTCTCCTGAGACTTCTGGAAAATCTCGCGATATTTTCCTCGTGAAGATGAGAAGCTATCTTGCCCAGTTGGTGGGAGTTAGTTCTCAGAGACGATGAATCATGGACAAGACAAGATGGCAGTGTTGGAGAAGCTGAAGGAGCCGGCGGAGAGACCACACAGCTTTGCTCTGATGGAGCCAGACCTCTGAAGCTGGGGCAGCCACATGGAGACCTCTGCCAGTGATGAGTTGCTTCTGCTGTTGATGGACCCTAAGCCCTGGAAGTGAGGAGGCATGTGGAGACCCCTGCCAGCGCCAGGATTCTGCACCCACTGACCTGTGACTTCGTGAGTTGGAAGGAGACTTTATAGACTGATTTCAGGCATCTGGGCTAATATCGGACTTATGACTTTGAAGTGGACTGGGCTCAATGTCTTTTTCCTCTTCTATATAAACCTTTTCCCTACATCTATATGCGTGTCTATGAAATTTGTTCCTCTAGTCTACCTGGACTAATACAATGGGTACCTACTCCTACCAACCACTCCCTTTTTAGTACTCTGCTCAAGCAGTCCGGGGAAAATAAATAATTCTCCATGCAACTCTTCTTTCTCCTTAAAGGGGTGGGATCACAGACCCCTGGATCTTGCCAGCAGTTATCAGACAAAGGAATAGTTGGTGAAGGCTCTTGGTTCTGCTTGCCAGCTGCCCTGCACCAGTAGTTTCCAGGGGAGTGGGGCTCCCTTGTGCTGTGGGCCTCGGTTTCTCACTCCTTCAAGCACAAGTGCCCTTCAGCCCTGTGTTTGGGGAGCTGATCCTTCCAGTTGGCAGGGATACTTTTCTCTTCCCCCCACCAGGCACAGGCAGCGTGAGGAAGACTCCTATGACCCTAGGGATCACAAACATGAGTATTTCTGAATTCCACAATGCCTCCATCCTTCTCTCCACCACCGCACCACTGCTGCCGAGGCCACCAAGTGAGCGCTCTCTTATTTCTGAGAGACCAGGGAGAGATGAGTTCTGGATATGAGACGGGGCTACAGACCATCTTGAATTTGTCAGGAATTTCTCACCCTACATAGGAAGTCTCGGGAAACACCCCCGACAACACAGAAACTCTTGTGATCATGGGGGATGGACAGGTCAAGAAACAGCAGCCTCTCCCCCTTTTCTTTCCTCTCGGTTTGTTGGTGACATAACTATCCTCTCTCAGTACAAGTACAGTGAAGCAGGTGAGGTCACATTCCCTCTTTTTCCTTTAGCTCTTCTGCTTCTCCCCTTTTCATCAGGCCCCTCTCTTTAATTTTACAAGGGACCTCCATGCAACCAATTACCAGGTGCAGGACGAATGGAGAGACAGCACGACTGATCTCTGAGGCTGGAGCGATTTCGCCTCTCAGGGCATCTCTGTCCATCTCACATGGAGCCTTCAAACTACAAAGACCCACTGTCGTCCTTGCTTCACTCCATAAGGCCGGACAGGCACCTCTCACAGTTCTCACTGGGTATTTCTCCCCCAGAGGCCAGTCGCTTTCCCCATCAGACAATTGGCCGAAGAGGAATCAAGAGTCACCTGGTCTCCTGAGATCAGTTCTTTGGTTCATTTCAGCCACACTGGAGCCTCCCCTGCCCAGCCCTGCCAAGAGCTTCCCCTTCAATGGCACAGTAAGTGTTACCCCTGCATGGAGAGAGACTGGGGGCAGGACTCTGAAGACAGTGAGTTTAAATTTTTTATTATGGTAAGCGTCTGTTACGAAGGGTTGCCATTACGACATCCTTCAGCTGTAGAATTCTGTGACATTCATTATGCTTAATCGTGTCCAACTAGCCCCCTTACAACATTGGTGTCATTAGAGGGGTGCAGGAGGGTGCCGTCTGCACCAAGTGGCATTGTCAGAGAGGGATGCTGTAGTGACGATCTGTCAAATATTTGTGCTGAGTTTCAGCAGAAATTCATTATTTTTAATAAAAACATACTGTTGAAAGGAAAAAAGACATTTTCATAAGCCCAGCTTACATGTATCAATATGCCTACAAGGCTAAAACTCTGTCTCAATTGACCTTTTGAACCATAGGTTCAGAGCTGTCAGTCATACCCAGTTACAATGAAGCTTTGAGTCATGTGCTTTCATCTGTGCGTGCTTAAAACAGTTTATGTTGTTTTCATTGCTGCCAGTATTTTTTTAAATCATTTTATTGGGGACTCATACAACTTTTATCACAATAATACACCTATCCATTCTATGTCAAGTACATGTGTACATTTGTTGCCCTCATCATTCTCAAAACATTTGCTTTCTACTTAAGTCCTTAGTATCCTCATTATTCTCTTTCTTTGCCTCTCCCCCTTCCCTCATGAACCCTTGATAATTTGTAAATTATTATTACTTTGTCATATCATATACTGTCTGATGTCTTCCTTTACCCACTTCCCTGTTATCTGTTCCCCAGGGAGGAAGTTATATGTAGATCCTTGTAATTGGTTTCCTCTTTCTAGTCCATCTTCCTTCCTCTCTCACCACTGGTCCTGAGGGGTCCATCTGTCCTGAATTCCCTATGTTTCCTGTTCCTATCTGTACCAGTGTACATCCTCTGGATTTGTAAGGTAGAATTGGGATTATGTTAGTGGTGGGGAGGGAGCATTTAAGAACTAGAGGAAAGTTGTACGTTTCATCATTGCTATATTGTACCCTGATTGGCTCATCTCCTCCCCACAAGCCTTCTGTAAAGGGATGCCCCATTTCCTACAGATGGACTATACATTCCCAATCTATATTCCCCCTCATTTACAATGATATAATTTTTAGTTCTTTGATGCCTGATATCTGATCCCTTTGACACCTTGTGGTCACACAAGCTGGTGTGCTTCTTCCATGTGGGCTTTGTTGCTTTTTGAGCTAGATAGCCATTTGTTTACCTTCAAGCCTTTAAGACTCCAATATCATATCTTTTGATAGCCAGGCATCATCAGTTTTCTTTACCACTTATGCTTATGCACACATTTGTCTTCAGTGATCATGTCTGGAAGGTCTGCACCATGGACTGCCAATGTAGTAGAACAAAGTGTTCTTATATTGAGGAAGTGCTTTAGTGGAGGCCCCAAGTCCATCTGCTGCCTTAATACTAACCCTATAAGTAGATAGATACACATAGGTCTATTTCCCCATCATCATATATAAATATATTTACCTATGTACATGCCTATATTTAGACCTCTATAAATGCCCTTTGCCTCCTATTTTTCTCTATTTCCGTTTACTTTCCTCATGCCCCACTATTATGCTCAGCTTTCATTTGTGTTTCAGTAATTTCTGTCTGGTACAGTACCCTTGATGAATCCCTACCAGGCCTCTCACCCCCTCTTTGCCACTGATTTTGGATCACTTGTTGTTCCTTTGCCTCTGGGTTGGTCAACACCACCTCGTTTCCCCAACATCCCTCTCTCCCATGTCCCCCCAAACCATTGATTTTGTTGCTTTCTCCTACAGATTATTCATCTAACTTATCTTATCTAGATAGACCTGCAGAGATAATAATGTGCACACAAAAAAACAAGACATACAAGACGAAGTGACAAAATGACAACAAAAAACCAATGTCCAAAAAAATATATATGTAAAAAAATAATAATCAGAAAACCTGTAAATAGTTCAAGGTCTGTTTATTGACCACTAAGAGTATCCTGTGGTCAAGTCCGATGGGGTTCCAAAGTCTATCCTTGGGGTTGGCACTCCCTTGGTACCTCCATGCTCTGCTCCCACTGCTGCCATGCTGCGTGCCCTTAGTGTTTTGCCCCAGTGTGGTGGGGTCAGACTGAGTGCCATCCCAACCCTCTGTCTCCAGTGTTTTTCCCCCTAGGACCTTGGGTCAGTGAGGGACGTCCTATCTCATAGTGTGGCCAGCTATATGGTCCTCTGTGTGCACTGGCTGTTCTGAGCGGGGATATTGTTCTCAAGGCTTGGTGGTCCAGGATGTGCTCCACTCTCTCTTCCTCCCCCTTTATTTGTTCCCGTGTGCTCTGGTCAGACATGTCCCTCTCCTCGAGCTACAGCTTCAGTACTGTCCTTTATAATCAATTTGGGGGGGAGGGGCAGCTGTCTATGTAGTTGGGATTGCAGCTGGGTCCTCAGACTGCCTCCTAACTCCATGCTGTCATGTTGCATTCACATCCTGGAACACCAGCCTTAAGTCTGATCCCTCTTACCCTGTGGAGATATAAACAATACTCTCCCCTGGGGTGGACTAGAGTCCTGTTCCCCTGCTACACATTGCTATCTTTCCCCCACCATCCTTTTTAGCTGCCAGTATTTTTATAGTTGTTTATTTTGTTAAATTTTCTAGTGGTTTAGTTACAATATTGCAGTCAACAATTATTTATGAACTTCCATCAATAATTTTTTTAAGAGAATGAAGTAGTAACTAAAGGAAAAGAAAGAAAAAAATAAAAGTCAAGTAGTAACTAATACTGAAGCTTAGTTTCATCACTTACAACATAATGGTAGCTAATGTTAGCTACTATAAAAAGATTTTACAAAACAATTTTAGTATGACTATAACCTTAAGAAATATGATATTCAAGCAATGTTCAACAGTATTATATATTATTCAATGATCAAATTGGATGATAAAGCTACTAAGGATTTTGTATGTTTGGGTATGGGAGGAGGTCCATGGAGGGAATAACGCCAAGTCTTGTGGCACCAGTCTCTTAAGAGAAGCTCACCACTAAGCCCATCTTTACCCTTCCCTCCCACTCTTCTCTGCTGTCATGAGATACCAACTCATAGCAGTCCTATGCATAGCAGAAGTAAAGCCTGCCCAATCTTGCTCCATTCTCCCAACTGTTAGGTTGGAGCACATTGTGGCTTCTGTGTGTCAATGCATCTTACTGAGGACTCTCTTGTTTTTCAATGACTGAGGATGGTGCACTTTATCAGGGACTGGTCTCTTCTGAGAATTTGTCCAAAGTACAAGAGATAAAATCTTGCCATTGTCCCTTCTAAGGAGGATTTAGGCTCTTCTTCTGGCAGCCCATGGTACTTTCAATATTCTTTTCCAACACTGTGAGTCAAATGTGCCAACTCTCCTTTAGTCTTCCTTATTCCCAGTCTAACGTTCACACTCTATTAAGGCAATGGAAAATACCATGTTTGGGTCAGGTGCCCCTTAGTCCTTGAAGTGACACCCTTGCTCTTCAACAATTATATTCAACAGCAAATTCTAACATTGCAATATACTGTTTGGTTTATAGACTGCTGCTTCCATAAGTACTGATTATGGTTCCAAGCAAGAGGAAATCTTTGCCAATTTCAAACCTTCTCCATTTATCATGATGTCTGCTGGTCCAGTTGTGAGGACATTGGTTTTCTTTACATTGAACGGGAGGTTGTGGTCTTTGATCATCATTAGCAAGTGCTTCAATTCCTCTTAGCTTTCAGTAAGCAATGTCATCTGCATCACGCAAGTTGTCAGTAAGCATATTATAGGTCTTCCTCCATATCTGTTGCTGTGTTCTTCAACTATATAGTCCAACACCATCCATTATTTGCTCAGAACACAGATTGAATCAGTATGGGGAAAAGAGAGTCCTGCTGCCCTCCTTTCCTAATTTTAAGCAATTTTCTAAATTTAAACAATTTCTTTGTTTTGTTTGCACAACAGTTTCTGCGTGAGTATAATAAGCTATTCTGAAATCCCCATTTTTCACAATGCTCTCCATAGTTTGTTATGATCTATCTGGTTATATGCCTTTGCACAGTCGGTAGAAGACAAATAAACAGCTCTCTGATATTCTCAGCCTTGATACCCTTTGGTGCCACATCCTCTTCTGACTCAGACTTTCATTTCAGGCCATTCCCTCCTGATGTACTGCTGCTCTCATCGTCGAATGGCCCTCCGTAAAATGTTATCTCTCCATGATATTCACTAATGAACCGGTCTCTATATACTTGCCTCTGCCTAGATATTTCATATAAGAAGAACTTAGGCATTATTTGTTCCTCCGTTGCTAACTTATTTCACTCAGCATAATGAAATCACAAGTTTGAACCAAGGAGTTAGAAAAGATACACTTTGTGATAAAAAGAAAGAAAATTCCATGGATTTCAAACAGCGTTTTGATTTATTTTATTTTGGTGACTTAGATAAACACCATTGGCCAGAGAGAGAGAGAGAGAAAGTAATGTCTCCACTGTTAATAGTTATTAACTAGATGTGAAGAAGGGTAAATACAAATGTGTTGATGCATTAGTGTCCTAAAGTGTCAGGATTCCCAATGTCCATGAGGCTGTGACTTTCTATCCCTCTTCCCAAACTTCTCTCACACCTGCCCCTGCTCACATGATTCAAAATGTTCTGGATGACACACACTTCCACATTATGTGAACATATATATTACATTCTGCCATTATCCATCCTACATTTAGACTCTAAAACAAATTAAAATGAAACTGACATGAACAACATCTAGATAATTCTGCACACATCTCATAATAACTAGATTATCCTTCTGGGAATCCATTCCAGAATGGCAGGGACCATCAGCCTGCTGCCCCAGAATTCTTCTTCTTTCTCCCAAAGGCCTAGATTATGAAATTTTGTACTTTTTATAGTTGTGCCTTTGTTAATGGAAGAAATAGGAGCCAAGTTGCCAGCGTCCCTGTGGTGTGCCAATGACACCTAAAAGGAGTTACATGTGCAATGATCCCTCCACCCTGCTACACACACACACACACACACACGTGCACACACACTCCATCCTCATAGAAGTCCTTGGAGCCATAGGGCTGCTGTCCTTTTCCATATATTACAAATGTAGACATTGAGGCTCACAGAGTTAAGGATCTAAGGTCCCATCTGGAGTCTGTACTGTAGTCTCTAGGGTTTGCAGGGGCTGATTATTTTGAGAAAATTTCACCGGGCTATTCTTCCAATGTGCCTCTGGGTGGATTTACCACTCAACATTGCAGCTAATAGTTCAGTGCACTAACAATTTGCATGAATCAGAGATTATAAGTTAAATGAAATGAGATTATACTGGAATAATGTGGGTCCTGATTCTTGTGAGTTGTTTGTTTTTCATTGTTGCTGTTGCTGTTGTTAAGTCACGAAGAAGACTTCTTGCATGGTAGCAGCGTAGATGAATGTGCTATACCATCCTCTGTGCAACAAAGGCATGGGGCAAAAAAGGAGAAGCAGATATGGGGGCAAGATGGGTAGCCTGGAATTAATAGGGCTGAAAATAGAGAGTTAGAGAAAGCACTCCGTAATAAAAACAATTACAAAGTAAATAGAAGGAATTGTGTAGTCATGAGATGTTTATATGGATGAATAGAGATCAAGCAGGTTTCCTGAGAAAAAAAAGACTATTTTAAATTTGGAAAGAAAATAATAAATGACAAAATCATTTCATAGAAAATGGAAAAAGCTCATCAATAGAAAAAAGGAGAAAGTCACAAAGACAGTAAATAGTAAAATAAATAGTAGAGAGATATTACAAAAAGAACCACATACAAAATGAACTAATGACAGAAAATTTTGAGGAACAAAGAAATCAAGAACAACACCTCCCCGCCCCACACACACCACAGAAATGCATACCTATCAAGAATTACATGAGTCTAAAGATTAATGCATAAATCATGAGCCAGTGAGTAACAGAATGGATAACAAAATATGTCCCATCAATATGATGTTTATAAGAAACATTTTAGACACAGATATTAAAAATAGATTAAAATAGACAAAAGTAGCTTTTAAAAAAGTAAAGGATGGACTAAAATATATCAAAGCTAAATGCAATTAGTAACAGCATTGATATTGCACATTAGAAAAAATTTGCTTAATGTTATCCACCAAAAGTTGTAACAGTACCTTGATAGGAAAATGCCAGAAGTTCAAGCTAGATTCAGAAGAGAACATGCAATAGGAATATCATTACTGATATCAGATGGATCTTGGATTACAGCAGAGAATACCAGAAAGATGTCTATTGTATCTCATTGACTACACAAAGGCCTTCCACTCTGTGGAGAATAATAAACAATGTATAATGTTGAGAAGAATGGGAATTCTTGTGCTCGTGTGGAATTTGCATATGGATTAAGAGACAGTTGTGCAAACAGAACAAGGAAATACTGCATGGTTTGAAAAGTGAGAGACAGGTTTGTATCCTTTCACCATATTTGTTCCCTCTGTATGCTGAGCACATCATCAAAGAAGATGGATTCTATGGAGAAGAGAGGTATCAGGATTGGGGAAGGTTAATTGAAATTCTGCGTATGCCGATGACCCAACCTTGCTTACTGGAAGTGAGGAAGAATTGAAGCACTTGCTGATGAAGATTAAGAAGTGTAGCCATCAATATGAATGACTACTCAATGTAAGAAAGACCAACATCTTCACTTCTGGATGAAAAGGTAACATCATGATCCATGGAGAAAAGGTTGACGTTATCAAGGCTTTTGTGACACTTGGATCCACCATCAATGCCCAAGGGAGCAGCAGTTCAGAGATCAAAAGACACATTCCATTGTGTAAATCTGCCGCCAGAGATGTATTTAGAGTATGGAAATGCACGGATGTTGCTTTGAGCACTTAGGCCATGGTATTCTCTAGTGCATCATATGGATGTGAAAGTTGAACATTGGCTAAGGAAAATCCAAGAAGAAGTGGTGCATTTGACTTTTGGTGCTGGAGAAGAACATCGAAAGGACCATGGGCTCCGAAAAGGACAAGCCCATCTGTATTGGGGGAAATACAGTCAGCGTGCTCCTGGAGCCAAGTATGTGAAGACCTTGTCTTGATACATTGCCCATATCGTTAGGAAAAACCCGTCTCTGGAGAAGGACATCGTGCTTAGTGAAAGGGAAGAGTGCCATAAGTTGGGAGGCCCTTGAGACAAACGGACACAGTGGCTTCATCGACGGGCTCAGGGCTCAGGCATAGGAAAAGCCATGAGGATGGTTCAGGCAGGACCAGGTGTTTCATTCTGTTGTGCTCAGGGTCGCTGTGTCTCAGAGCTGGCTCGTGGGTACCTCACAACAGCAACAATTGCCGTTTAAAAATGGAGTGGCAAGATTCATCTCTGATAAAAGAGACTTCAATGGAAAATCCATCATGAAACAAAGAAGGGCATGGCATATTGATTAAAGGGGAAAATTAGCAAGAAGAGATAGCTATCATGAATATCTTTGTGTACAATGAAAACCCTCAAGATGCATTAATGGAATTCTTACAGAACAGAAGACATAAACTGACAATTGTAAGGCTCTTAAAGAAGAATGGAAAGACTCGAAAGAAACTCAAAAAAGTCACAGAAGAACTACATACAATCAGTGAACTTACAATAGAAAGGTATGAACTTTGGAAAGTAGACATATATAGAACACATCCATGATAGTTAGGTTTATTATGCCAATGAGGCTTCAAGAGGAACATGAGTTTGGGGTTTAATCAGCTAGATTGGAAAGAAATGAGATAAATCGCTAGCCAAGGTCAGCCCCCTTCTCTCTTTTTTAAAAAAATCATTTTATTGGGGGATCATACAACTCTTATCACAATCAATACATACATCTATTGTTTGCAAACCATATTTTTACATTTGTTGCTCTCATCATTCTCAAAACATTGTCTTTCTACTTAAGGTCTCGGTATTAGCTCCTCGTTTTCCCTCTCCCTCATGAATCCTTGATAGTTTATGTTATTATTATTTTGTCATATCGTACACTGTCCCAATGTTTCCCTTCACTCACTTCTCTGTTGTCCATACCCCAGGGAGGAGGATATATGTAGGTCCTTGTAATTGGTTTCCCCTTTTAGTGCCACCTTCCCTCCACCCTCCCAGTATCACCACTCTCACCACCGGCCCTGAAGAGATCATCTGTCCTGAATTTGGTCCCTTCCCCCTTTCTTCCTGGTCATCAGATCAGCAGTGCTCTGCTGCCTGAGCTAGTCCTTTTCCTCAACGGTGTGCTGCACTCTTGTGGGCCGAGCCAACCTGTGCAGAGTGTCATAAGTTCATTGCGAGAGCTTGAGGTTCCATGGAGACCTGTGTTACCACGCTTCTTGTGGATCCATCAGATGGACTCACTACCCTCCTGCTCTCTATGCCTCAACGTCTCCTCTTTCTGCTGCTGCTGCCACACCTTGATTGTCTTTCTTGTGTGCAGACTCCTTGAGAGTGTGCTCACGCTGTCTGCTTCCTTTGATTGTGGACCCGCAGCCTGCCTGAGTTGAAGGATCTTCAGTCTATTAACTGATCCAGGAAAGTGAGTTGAACTGAGCCCTCTGTACTGCTGTGTGGACTAAATTAGCTGTTAAAAACCTTCTCGCTGTATAAACCTATCCTTAAAGCTATATGTGATCATAAGTGTCCCAGTTTTGTTTCTCTAGAGAACCCTGCATAACACAACTTCACCCTAGCACAATATTCTTTTCCTGCACACATAGGACATTCTCCAGACTGATATGTTAGGTCAAAAATCATGGTTTAATAAATTTTAAACATTGTGATACTATAAACCATCTTCTCAAATCACAACACTATAAAATTAGGAGGCAACAATAGGAAGATCATGGAAAGAAATAAAATACATGGAAATTTAACAGCACTCTGCTTAAAAAGTCCCAGGTAACTGAAGAAATACTGAAAACTTTAAAATTTCTTGCAATAAATGAGAATGAAAATACAGCATACTCAAACCCTGGAACACAACAGAAGCAGTATTACTAGGGCAATTGATAATAATGAATACACAAATCAAAGAAGAACTGAAACCAACATCTTACCTCAAAATTTTCAACAATTAGGATAAGAACAGCAAAATAAACTTTCAGCCACAGAAGAAAACAGATACATTTTAGATCAGAAGCAAATGAATTAGGAAAGAGAAAAACAATAAAACCAAGACAAAAAGTTGTTTTTTTAAAAAAACGATGAACAAAATTGACAAATAACTGGCACATTTAGCAAAGGAAAAAATACAAGTGTCCAGAATAAGAAATGAAATGGGTGACATCACAGCAGAACCAACTAAAATTAAAAAAAAAACCATAATACTTTGAAGGACTATAACCAATTTGAAAACATGGAAGAGTTAGACAATGAATTTCTATTCTTTAAAGCTACCCATTTTGTGATACTTTATTCCTGGAGTCCTAGAAAACTAAGGCTAAGAAAAGAACCAATTAAAAGTCAACAAATATCCACAGAGTTGACGGTTCAAATCCAGGAGCAAGGCTGGGCTTCCTGCTCCCACCAGGAGAGTGATGCCACACACACACACACACACACACACACACACACACACAATGTCAACAAATGGAAAAGTCACTGAGGACAGAAACTCTGAGAAATATGACACACATACAATGAATTATTTTGGGGTAGATAGTGACCCAGATGGGCCAGAGATGTCTATTAGGAAAAGCGATCCTTCCTTCCTGCTAGGACTTCAATGCTTCTCTCTTGAATCTTAGGCACTCTCGGGACCAAGGATCAAAAGGTATGCTGCAGCCTTGGTGTGCTGCACTTCGCAGCCACGACTCACACCTAGGTGTGTGCATACCTGCATCCACTCTCAAGTTTTGCCTTTAACAGTGGAGGTGCAAGGGTGACTTACTGACATTGTTACCTGAGGCACTTTGGTCACTGGCTCCTGACGGATTCCCTTGTAGGAAAACAGAGCTGTTTTACAAATAGCATAAAGGACACAAAGTAATTCTCCTCTACTGATGGATGAACCAGATCACCCACTCTGTCTTCTTACTACAGACCCACAATTGGTTGTGACTAGGAGGCTCTTTCCATGTCCATGCATATGTCTGGGACCACATCTCTGCCTTCTACCAACAATAGCTTCCCCTGTATCATATTCCTTCTATCAACTCTACAGAGGTTCTCTGCAACCTCTGTCCAATTTAGCCTAAGTTATATGGAAAGATATATGCCTCTTTTCCCACCACCTTCCGTTTTGCTGTCTGGTGGTGGTTTGTGTATCATGATGCTGCTGTGTTGGGAGCTATGTGTGGGAGCCAGTGTTCCAGATATCCACAGGATCACCCAGGTGGACAGGTTTCCATGGACCACTCAGCCATAGGTTAGGGAAAGCAACCTGGTGATCAAGTTCTGAAAAATTAGCTGGTGAAAACTTTAGAGATCAAAAGAGAATAGTATCTGATATCCTGCTGGAAGACACGTCCCCAAAGTTGGAAGGT
This sequence comes from Nesogale talazaci, assembly GCA_004026705.1. Lineage (NCBI taxonomy): Eukaryota > Metazoa > Chordata > Mammalia > Afrosoricida > Tenrecidae > Nesogale > Nesogale talazaci. Next base: position 35,874 of record PVJH01005003.1, read on the forward strand.
GCTCAAAATGCACAACGATCACCATGCTGGACTTGAGCATGTCCACAGGCTCAGAGGAGGGCAATCTTTGTCTCTGGTATTCAGAGGGCCACCACAAACAAGATGCAACTTTTTGTGTGTGTGTGTGGGGGGGGGATGGGCGCATCACAGGTGGGAGTAGGAGGCCCAGCCTTGCTTCTGGAGAGCTGCTGCTTGGATTTGAACCGCCAACCCAGTGGGCCGCAGTCCCGCACTACTCAACCACTACACCACCAGGGCTCAGCCCGAGCCAGATGCAACTTGATTGCAAATGAAAATCACCTTTTATTCGTGCTAGTTTTGTACCCTGGCATTGTGCTAAACACTTTCCTTCATTGCATGCCAACTCTATGAAACAGGGATGGATCATTTTGTATGCTTGGTGTGATGGTTGCTGAGTGGAGGTAGGGGTGCAGTCCAACCTATCAGTCAACTCATAGTCTAGTGATGCCTCCTGGGGGCCGGGGGCCTGTTCATAAGAGGTATTCTGGGAAATCTCTCTCTTCCCTTTTACCTTCTTCCATGTCTGGATCATGCACCTGGCTCTTGGGTTGGCAGCCCGCGTGGCCTGTTGACCTGGGTTGTTGTAGCACATTGCCCTGTTCCTGGACACCTTGGTTCCACAGGACTCCGCCCTCTCCAGGCTGGCCTGTGATTTTCCAGTTTCCTACTGCCCAACCTTCTTCATCCACCAGCAGCTGTGCGCGTCTGAAGTGGGCTCTGACTAACTTCAGACGCTTGGACTTGAGATGGACCGAACAGAGATGCTTTCTGTGTCGGGCAGGGTTCTCTTAGAGAAATAAAACCAGGACACTAGTAATTCTTTTTATATATTTATATATAGAGAAAGGTATATAAGATAAGAAAGAAACAGTTAACTATCTAAAAAGCAGTACAGATTGCTCGGTGCAACTCCCTTGCGTGAGACAGCTAGAAGCCTGGCAGTCCTTCAAGTCTGGAGGGCCGCTGAGTAGTCCTCTGTAGAGCAATTCAGGCTATCTGGTCACAGGCAGCAAACAGCAGAGCAGGTCGCCAACAGTCAGCCAGATGACAGAGTCCAACAGTCCCCAGCTCAAAAGATGTATATCCCAGGAGCGTGGCGAAGTAGGGCTTGAAGGAACCTCAACGCACAGCTCCACAGTCCACGATTAGGTGTCCCACGGGTAGTGTTGCACCTGTGGAGGTCGACCTGTGGCGGTTGAGGCACAGGACGAACAAGGCAGCTGTCTGGTCCGATGATCCGAAAGCAAGAGAGCAAGGGCGGAGCTTGCCAAGCCTTTTCTATCTCCGCCCTTCAATTGATCATGTGTGTTCATTGGCCATGTTGTCACAACAGACCTACCTATCATCTGTGGCCATGTTGGCATAACAAACCTCCCCATCACACTTTCTCAATGTAGAATTCGTTCTTGCTATAAGTTTTCAGATATTTTTGAGTATCCCTGGTTTTGTTGCTCCAGAAAACTCAGCCTAATGCGCTGAGGTGCCAAGGTTGTGTGGGTAAATAGCAGGGACTGAATGCACTTAGAATTCTCCTTGCTGTCCTTTCAAATGGGTCCATGGGGCAATCAGACCCCCAGGCAAGGAGGATACCATGAAGGAGTTGCTGTCTTGCTCTTTCCCCAGACTGTCTTCTTCTTCTTAATCTGCTTCTGCTTCTGCTTCTTCTGATCCTCTGAGGTTATCAAAACAAACTGAGCATAGGCTTCCATTTTACTTACTATATAGCCCGCACTGTATAGTCCTCAGGAATCCCTTCCGTTTAATGGTGTACAGGCTGTAAATCACAGGCCGAGGGAGGGCTGGAGCTACGGGCTGGGTTCATCCATAGTTCATGTGGTAGAAAGAAGTGAGTCAGTGGTCAGTGGCACAGCCAGGGCTGGATTACCCTGTGGCTTCCTTCCTTAAATGGACAGAGATCCCAACTGCCGCGTGAATAACAAAGCCCTTAATGTCCCACTGGCCGAGGGAGAACACAGCAGCCAGCCAGTAACTGCAGCAGCTGTTTTTTTCCAGAGCGCTGAAGGCTGCATGCAACCCTAGCCCCACTCAGCTGTCAGGGCGAAACCTGGTGGGGTCCCTCCAAGGGCACAGATGGCTCAGGGCCATCAATCCCACTCCTGCAAAAGCTCCGAGGGAATCCATGGGCTGCGGCCAGCTCCTCAGCCCAGGGGCAGTTGCTCTTTGATTTGGAGGGGCTTGGGGAATCCCAATGGTGAGGAGTGCACCAACCAACCAACCAACCTTCCCTTCCCCCTCAGATTTTTAATGCTTTCTCCGCTCCTCACTGTCTCTTTCCTGCCTTTGACCAAGGACTGTGTTTGTCTCTTGGAATGCTGCTGTGGAAAAGAGTAAGCTGACGCGAGGTGTGCGCTGGCCTCCGACTTCACAAGGAGGAAGAAAAAGAATCACCATTATCAGCATCAGGTGCTCAAGGCCGAGTTTGGTGAGCCTGGAGCCAGTGTTACCTCTACCCTTCACCCCCACCCACCTTTTTCTTTTCTTTTTTTTCACTCTCTCAGACTTGGACTGTCTTCCATGACGTGGTGCTTCTGTGGCTGGGTTTGACACTTCATTACAATGGCCACACAGAACTCACAGATAATGTTCATGATTCTGGAGTCAATTAGGGAAGTTCTTCGGTTACAGTTCAGGTGAGAAGCGCTCAGGTAGGGCTGTTTCTTCCTCGCTCTGCCCTATGGCAGGCCTCACTCTGGTCCTGTACCTGCTCAGGCAATGGTACAAAGATCTCTTAGAACTGCTAATAAATGCCCAGAGAAGACATCTAATGCTCCTTATTCCTCCACCCAAAGGCAAACAGATCCCTCGACTCCACCAGCTAACCTATCTCAAAGCATCTGCTTTATGTGCTCTGGGGGCGGGCAGTCCATATTCTGTCTCCTACTCTGCTCCTTTTGTGTCAGAGTTGTTTGTGGATCAAGGGGGTTAGTGTGCAGCCATCTCAGGTCCAAGGAATGCCTCTGCTTCTGACTCTTTTCTCTTGCTGCCAGTGAGGACGTCTTCCTGGTTTTGAAATGGCTCATTTTATACCCAGCCGAATGGCACTCACCCTGAACACACTGAAAATTACTGAAAGCTGAGGCATATCATCCAGTCAGTATTCCCCCCACCCCCTTCTTCTCTAAACCAAGCAAGAAAAGGTCATTTGGTGAGATTGACAAAGGCAATGACAAGAAGAGCCATAATGAATAATTCACTGCATTACACCTGGCTAAGTGTTAGATGCGTATCACATGTTATCTACATTAAATTGTTATTGTGCAATATATTGAGTTGTTATTAGCTTAATTATGCTAAAGCAGGGGGACACAAAGTTCTCTTCTATGTAAAAGTCTTCTCTAGCCTGACTTCTGGTTCTTTCTAGTTGAGTGTAAAATCTTTGCAAAGATTTTAAGAGGAAATCAAAGAATTCTGTGAAGGGGGTTGAACAGGAGTCCTCAAATTTTTAAACAGGGGGCCAGTTCACTGTCCCTATGACCATTGGAGGGCTGGACTATAGCTAAAAACAAACAAACAAACAAAAAAACTATGAACAAATTCACTGCGAGCCCAGGATAAGTTGGCTGCTAAGAGAGGCAGCAGTGTAAAAATGCCCGGCAGGCCAGATAAATGTCCTCCGTGGGTCCCATGTGGCCCGCGGGCCTTTGTTTGAGGACCCCTGGCATGAATTCTGGAAGCAGGGCTGCCATCAAGTTGGCCCGACTCATGGAAACGTCACACACAATGGAATGAAATGCTTCCAAGTCCTGTACTGTCCCCATGATCAGTTACATTGAGTTACATGCAACTAGAGTTTTCCCCTTATGGATTGTCATTGGTATTTTTGGAAAGTCTTAGTCTGGAAGCTCCAATTAAATCCATTCATCATCATAGGACTACATCAGCCTCCATAGAAAGTTAGGTAGTTAGGTCACATGAAGTGCATGATCCAGGAATCAAAACTGGAACCCCCACACAAAGGATGAGGATTCTACCACTGGCAAACCACTGCCTTTGGAATCAGGTTCACAGGGACTCAAATCCTGTGTGTGGCTTTCTTATTTGGCTCTGATCAGACTTAAACAATCTGAATCTTACCTTTAACATCTTTGAAAAGGGAACAATGATACACTTGAGGGAGTCCCAGTTCAATACAGCTAACAGAAGGGTTGTTGGTTCAAACTTATCAGCTGCTACCTGGGAGAAAAATGAGGCTATTTGTCCCCAGACAGATTTGCAAAGCCGTGGAAAGCCTATATACGGTCACTATGAGTCAGAATACTTTCCAGGGAGCTGGGTTTTGGCTTTGAGGATTACTGTGAAGATAAATTGAGTTAACATGAAATATTTGGTAGTTAACAAGAACTCATAAAGAATAAGGTTGGGGTGGAGGCGTCACATACTTCATAGAAAAAAAAATCTGAGAACATTCAAAGCCCCTGATATAAGCTCCATTCCCCATACCTTTGCCCTCTAAATCATCGGTATTTTCCATGTAAAATATAAACATTCATTGGGTTGGCTTTAGCAGATAGCTTCTTCAAAGGAGTCTACACTGTATCTACCCACATCTTTGTTCCTTAAAGTGACTGCTGCTTTGTGATTGTTGTAGTTGTTTGATTGTTTTTTTCTTTTTAATCTAAACTGTACTTAAATTGGCCTCCTTTCTCCATTGTGTATATTCAAATGCTGAGCAGATGCTTCTGGGAGGATTTTTAATGCCCTTGATTAAAAATCACATGAATATCTCCATCGGGAAAGGCCCTCTTCTGATGCAACCCAAGTCCTGCAGAGGTTGGGTGGCCCTGATGACTGTGCTCTCTGTACTGATGGACAGAATCCTCTTGCTTGGGAAAGAAACTAGCATAGGGCCTGCTGTGCATCTGAAAGCCATCTCCCCCAGTGTGCCTGTCTGCCTTACAAGGCACTCCTGTCCTCTGGCCCAGCCACTTGTCCAGGATCAACAAACATGTTGACTTGCAGTAAGTCCTCTTGGCTCCCCACATCCTACTCTCGCTCAGTGCCGAGAGCTATTACATGGAATTAAAATGTGACTGAGAAGCCCACAAAGTAGCTCAGGTTTGAACCTCAGGAACATGACCTCACATTTTACAGGGTTTGTTGAGTTTCAGTGGCTAAAACACTTCATAGCTATTCATAGGTATTTTTCAACACAAATTTCTCCAGTTAGGATGAGAGCCTTGTCAATGCAGATCATGAACACTGTGATCCCATTGTGATGATAAACTTCAGGGGGCGGGGCAGAGAGAGAGAGAGAGAGAGAGAGAGAGAGAGAGAGAGAGATCTGGAAGATCACACATGCATTTATCAGCAGTTTGTTGCAGTGTTTTAGATCATTTAATTTTTCTTTCATTCCCCCACCCCCATTTACCTCTGTTTTGGAAAATTTCCCTAACATTCATGTTTCATTCTTATAATAAGAAATACAATAAACGGATGCTCAATGTGAAGATTTCAAAAACAGTTGACTATGAATATATCATTATTTTCTCCTAAATGAGACCAATGCTAATAATTTTGCTTCTCCCTCCCCCCCCCAGGTATAACTCATTATTTGCTCTGTGTGAGTTGGTGAGTGCTATTTACAAGACTATTTTACATTAACAGGCTTATTTTGGAAGGCTATAATAGACTTAGAAGGAATTACCGGATTTGAATTGGGCAATATGTTATAGCCAGGTCCTGTTTTGATGGCCAGGAGAAGAAATGACTAAGTGCCTCTTTGGCTAAGGGGAAGCAAGATCCAGTCACTTGAGGTTTACGGTGGACTCAAGCAATTTCCTTTTTTATATGTCAGGCAAACATCCTACTCCCTTTACAGAGGTGAAGCAAGGATTCTCTCTCTTTACACTTCTTTTCCCAGGACTCCTTAGTTCAGAGAGAAGTTCAGCTTGCTGCGAACCCTTAGGGCTTGGACAGGGGTCGACTGAGGGCATTTCTTGGTGAGAGATGCACACTTCTTTCTGACGGAAGCAGCCACTCTGGCCAGCGGTGTTTAGATTCTGCATTAGGAAGGCACGGAGATGTGTTTTAGGACCTGCACTTGAAGTTTGGAGAAGGTGCGAGGCACCAGGATTAGAATTCCCAGAAGTTCCCTCTGACTGCTGTCAGGCTTTTGCCTGCTTTCTGCTCATGAGTCATGATACCTGATGCTCCAGTATTTTATGGAGTGTGTTCCCTCTGCCTCCCGGTGCTCCTGAGAGATGCCAGTGCGGAGGGCCTCCTGTGCGCGCGTGCGTCCAGACACACACACACACACACACACACACCATGTTGAGGGCTGCAGAGCTGGCACTGCAGCTGGACCCGGAGAGGCAGCCTCTGGAGCCTGGGGGGTACTCTCAGCAGAGTAGGTCAGGCCTAATCGACTCTGGCTCCAGGCAGGCAAAGGGAGCCGTCCATTTTTGTCAGAATTTGGCAAGGCTCCGGTCTGCTTGGGGACATTAGAGCTTCTCTCCCTACTTTGCTGCAGTGAAGACGTTGTGACTGCAGGGGCCGGTGTCAGGAGTAGAACGAAATTGACTCCCAGAGTATCCTGGTACTAACTCATGGAAGAACAGCTCAAGAAAAACTGAGTGGGTAGGAAGGAAACATTGGACGTTTTCACGGAAAACTATGCGCTGCCTCCGGGTAAACCCTTTACTGATGGATGGTGCAAATGGTTTGACTTGCCGGGCCAACGGAACCTCGTGTGTTTGCGAATAATCTTCACCCTGACACCTGCGTGCTGATGTGATTTATTTCTTAAGAGAACGTTTCACAGCAGGCATTGGTCACCCAGCAAAGAGGACTCAACAGGAGTGATGGGTGAAATTGCTAGGTCCTCGTATTTCATTGAGGAGGCCCACTCGTGGGACGTTGTTTTCTGAAATGAGAGTTTTCCCTCAAAGTCGTTTGTAAATTTCTCTGTGGTGCTGGTGGTAGGATGCAGGTTCTCTTTTTTCATTAACTTCTGTTAGACTCCAACAAAAAAGTATGTAGGTGTTCTACCCTCCAAGACTTCCGAATGTCTTACATGAAAGACCTTGCTTACACGAAGACAGGGTCTTTCAGGTATAATCAAGCTGAGATGTGGTCATTCTGGAGCAGGATTGGTCTTAATCCAATGGTTAAGTGTTTTCAGACAGAGGGAGAGGCGCGCGCGGGCACACACACACACACACACACACACACACACACACACGGGAAATCCAAGTGGCAGGGAAGGCAGAGATGGGAGTGATGACGTTACAAACCAAGGGATGCCAATCCCAACACTGGTAGGACCTCCAGGGGAAACGGCGTCCTGCCAACATCTCGATTTCAGACTTATAGCCTCCCAAACTGTGCAAGAATCAACTTATGTTGTCTTACGCTACCCTGTTTGTGGTAATTTGCCAGCACACTCCTAAGAAAGGAACACAGCCCTAGGAAGCTGACTGCCAGACTGCCAGAATTGCAAAGATAAATCTTAGTGCAGGCCCCTATACATTTACAGCATGTAATTACTGAACTGTGGCCTTCCAAAGTTTACCTGGAGTTACTTAGCTGGCTATTTCTTGTTGCCGCTGATAGATTTCGTCAAGCTGGTTCCAACTCAAAGCAAGCCTCTGGACAACAACAGCAGACACTGCCTGGTCGTGGGCCATTTCACCTTCATTGTGACATTGGATCCCATTTTTGCAGACATAAGGTTAATACATTTCATTGACGCTCTTCCCCCTTTCCCCTGGATCTTTATGATCTCCTGTCCCCCAGACTGCTCCCTCCGGAAAACATGCAGTCTTCCCATCCTTGCCCCTAAGTAGCCTTCTGGATGTACTTCTTGCAAACTACATTTGTTTGTTCTTCTGGAAGTGGATGGTATATTTAATATCCCCAGCAATATCATAACTCAAATGAGCAATTCTGAGGTCTTTCTCATGCTTCATCACCCTTCTCAGGCATATGAAGCAATTGGAAATGCCAGGGCTTGCATGTACTTTGGTCTTTGTTTTTTTTTTTGGGGGGGGGAGATCAGTAGGAGGCCCAGACTTTGCTCCTGTGGAGCTGGAATTGAACCTCCATCCCAGTAGGCTGCAGCCCCGCGCACAACCACTCAGCCCTTTTTTTTTTTTTGTACTTTGGTCTTTAAAGTGACATCTTAATTTATTTAGTATTAATCTTTACTCTGAAACACGTTAAAGTAGTCTTTTGAAGCAGATTCCCCCAAGGCAATTTGTTCATTTTAGAGAATATAAATTAATAGGACAAAAGATGTTGATGAACGATGATAAACAATTGAAAACACTGTTACTGGAAATAACTATTTCCAAGTACTCTCATTTTTCAGAAGAGCTAATCACAGAAAAAATTGCCATTGCTCTAAATAAACAAACATGTATTGAAACTCTGCTGGTTAGATAGACAGTCCTTACTCTCAGTCTTTATAGCCAATGCCATGAGCTCAGAAAAAGTCCTTTAAATGCACCTCATTTCACTCCCAACTTTCTTTATGTTTCTTTCTCTCTGTCCTTAATATCATAGGCAAACCTCAAACTAATGAAGTCTGATTTTTGATATTACCAAATAATGAAATATTCCATTTTCATGAATCAATAGGCATTAGCCCAGGTTGATTTCTCTTATAATTTTAGCAACATCTGATGCCTTTTACAACTGAGTGTTAGGATAATATCTTCATCATTTCTTTTCCTTTTCTCACTTTCATTCTGCTTCTGGGAATGGCCTTTGGGAGTTTCGTACTAGCTCTTTGCCAATCTCACAGTGCCAGTTTTTTTTCCAGAGTTCCAGCCTCCCATTTATCTCCTCTTCTTGTTGTTATTGACGCTGAGGTGTTTTTTTTTTATTGCTGCTCATGGTCAACAGAATAAGGCACTACCTGGTCCTTCATCATCCCCATCATCTTGAGCATGTTCAAGTACATCATTTTGGTTATTGTGCCAATCCATCTTACCCAGGTTTTCCATTGCTTGTGTGTTAGGCCAGGTTGACTAGAGAAAAAAAATCCAGAAACATTCACATATGTGTAGGAAGGAGCTTTACATCAAGAAGTCATTATAGATCAAGCAAACATCCCACCTCAGTCCAGATTAAGTCCATAAGTCCAATACTACTCCATAAATCTGATGCAAGTCTACAAAGCCCTCTTCAGACTCATGTAGCCACATGCAATGATGACAAATACAGGAAGATCACAGACTGGTGGGTGAAAAGTCTTGTGGATCCATTGGCAGTGGACACATCTCCAGGGCTCTATGCCAGCCATTAGTGTGGCTCAAAGAGGGAAAGAGAGAGAGAGAGAGAGAGAGAGAGAGAGAGCTACCTCCAGGGAAAAAGAGGTCTGCCATGGAAAACCATTTATCTTGGTCATCTTCCATTCAAGCTGTAGTCTAATTGACAGGATAAACTCTGCCCACATATCTCTATGGGAGTCATGTTGACACAAAAAACTACCTACAATAGCCCACCCTTCACTTTTATGTCTTCAATTTGACATGAAATCATGTCACTGTCACACCTTGGCTTGCTGTTTACTTAACCAATATGATGTCTTCCTCAAGTGGTTGATCTCTCCAAATGATGTGTCTAAGGCAACCAAGATGAGCAATGTTCTTATGTGACCCACAGAGTTTTTGTTGTCTAATTTTCAGATGTAGATCACCAGTCCTTGTTTTCATCTTGTCTAGACCCTGAAATCTGTCTACCATGCCTACTCTGCTAGTATTAGACCTAATGTCAAAGTTTCCAGCATTACAGCAACTTACAAGTTACCACAATGCATCAAGTAGAGAGAACGTGTTTCTTCTTTGACTCTAGAGTATTATCTGGACAGACTAGTAACTACCATCTCTCCACCACAACTTATACATACCATGACTCAGAAATCTGCCCCAAACACTGACCTCCCCATGGACAAGGTTGAAACTAAAATGGCTGTACTGGAGGAAGATTGTTATTTTGGTAGTATGAAGACTGGACTGGATGGGGACACAGCAATGAAGGGATGAGCAGCAGGAGATTATTGGATCTAGGTGAAAAACTGCATGATATATTATATATTGTGATTTTATTGCATTATTTACTCCTATTTGACATCTTGTCCAATACCTTGAGTTACTTGTTTATGTGCCTGTCTTTCTTTCTAAACTGTTCATTATTTGAGGCAAAGGTCATTGAGTTTCATCTTTGCATCTTTAGTCATTGATAACTATTATAGAGTTCATTACTTATATCAATTAGGTGGTAGTGAGATTTGAAAGAACGGAGGAGTTTAGGAAGATTCTGAACATCATATTTGGGTGACTAAAGATGGTAAAGCCATGAACTTTGACTAGAGAAATGTGTTTTTGGTGGAAGCCCTCATTCTTGGTGAAGTAGAGGGCCAGCAAGAATGAATGGAGACCCCCAGGAAGACCGACAGGCACAAAGACAACAATGGTCTTGAACGTGACTGTTTCAATTGTGAGGATGAAGCAGGGCTGCACAACATTTGTTCTGTTGAATATAAAGTCATTACAAATAGAAATCAAATTAATAGTAGCTATGCATCTTGATTCTGTCTGAGAAATTTTTGGATTAACTAGGAGAGAAAAGGCAAGAACAGGGTTAGCAACCATCTCTTCGTGAGTCCAAGGTTCAACTTCTCTTGGATTTGATCATTCCTGGACGTTGTGGGTCTTGGACATTCAGGACACAAGTGCTGGGAGCAAATTGCATGGGTTTTGACATTGGCTATACAGCGAAGCACTGGCCAGGTGCCCTGGTTTGAATAGTGTTATATCAAGCTTGTTTCCCTCCACGTCATTTGAAAATGGAGTCTCTACAGGTTTAATTGGGGATCTCTGATGAGGTAGTGGGTTTGTAATCGTGGTAGTTACATCATTTCATGTCAGCTTGATAAATAGAATGTAGGGGTGGATCTAGCCTGTCAATCAAGACATAAGGTAAGATTCTACCAGGAAGATCCTGGGAACTTTCTCTTTTTCTCCTGGGAGAGGACCCCACCCTCTCACATTCCTGTTAACAAGCAACACAGAGCCATGCGGATGGTAACCAGAGTGTGGAGATGCTTTCCCCACCACTGGATCCGCAAGACTCTACACCCACTGGTCTGCGATCTGCCTACGTTCGGCATCGTTACATATGCTGCGTGAGTCTGAAGAGGACTTCATGGGCCATTATCAAACTTATGGACTGGAATGCTTTCTTAATATACACTTACTCTTTGATATAAAGCTCTTTCCTATACACAAAGGAGTGTCTCTGGATTTGTTTCTCTGGTCAGTTCAGACTAACACATATTGAATTGCTAACCGCAAGGTCAGTGGTCCAAACCCACCAGTCACTGCTCTAGAAAGATGCGTGTTTAAGGATTTAAAATCTCAGAAACTACTGGAAATGGAGCATTTCCACTCTGTCCTCTAGCTTCACAATGACTTAGAATCGACCTGATGGCAGTGAGAGTCTAAGTGCAGATATCATTATGATAAGCCACGTTGGACCAGGAATTGGACTAACCCTAAATTCACTTACTTGTGTTCTCTTCGAAGACACAGGAAGAAATTGGAGTGAGGCAGCAACAAGCCCAGGAACAATGAGTGCTCCAGAAGCAGCATGAGGCAAAGAAGGGCTCTTCTCCAGAGCCTTCAAGGAGAACATGACCCTGAAAACCCTTTGATTTCAGACTTCTACCTTCCAGAACTATGAGAGAATATCTTTCTCTTATTCTGAGCTGCTAAGTTTGTGGTAATGTGTTAGAGCAGCACAGGAGTCTGAGGCTACAAGTTACCCATGCAGTGAAAGCTTAGATTCCCCTTATAAATAAGGACACTGGTGGTATACCCAGAGTTGTTGAGGAAATTGACTTTGAAAGCTTAGCACATTCTCTGCCATGTAGTAAGTGTTAACAAACACCAGCTCCTGTTTTACTATTTCAGGCACACCCATCAACACAAAAAGCAATCCCCATTAGGGAAATACAACAGAATGAGGAGTGATGGAAAAAATGGCTCCCCCACCAAAAAGAAAAAGAAAAAGATGGCTCCCACATCATCTAGTGACATAGAAATGAAATGACTAGAATTGGGTAACCAGCATTCACTCCACTCATAGTTTTTTATGGGGAAACAAAATAGTTTCCACCATTTAGAAGTGAAGATGTTTCAGTTATTGTGAGGCCTGTTTTAAATAGTTTGGTTAATTAGGTGATGATTAAGTTACATCACGCCCATATGTCTGTGCTTTCTCCTATATGGAATATGTCTGAGTAAAAAGTTCTTGGTCAATTATGTTTCTGAGAAGGAGTTCTTTGATACTCTACCCATAGTAGACCATCAAGTGTGCTGGATGGCAAATTATTTTAGAAAGCACATCATCATTAATTACAGCAATAGCTGCATGTTGGAGAACTTACGGTGTGTCAGAAAGACACAGTGCAGCATTTCCCATAAATTATCCCCATTTAGTTGAGCACTGGTGGCACAGTGGTTGTGTGCAGGACTGCAGCCCACAGGGTTGATGGTTCAAATCCAGCAGGAGCTCTCCAGGAGCAATGCTGGGCTTCCTACTCCTACAGGGCAGTGATGCAAAAAAAAAAAAAAAAACTATCCCCATTTAATGCCATGAGGTTGGTATTGTTACTATTTATAATTAATTCCTGGAGGAAGCAATCACTTCCTTGCTTGTTATTTGAATTCTTGTTTGGGGATATTCTTAGAACAGAATGAACCTGTAGGAGAAAGGAAAGGAGCAAGTTCTAACTTCGACTTTACATACAGTTTTTTCTAAATACAAATCCTTGCTAAAGAACCAGGAGGAGCAGTATAAAGCCACGCTGAAGAAAAATAGTGTGGTGACACCTATGATGGACAGAGAAGGGGGTAAGGAGGTAGAAGAGTGAGCTAAAGGGACCTGGGAAGGCAGACTGGCCAGGAGGCTGTGGTGCAGCAAGAACTGATACATCTGAGTGAGGTTGGTCTTTCCTTCATTAGGACCATTCCGATTGAGCACAGTTGACCTGCCCAACTTCATTGCCTATTGGCTTTCCTTTCATGCTCTATTCTTCCAAAGCAGTCAGCTGCTTTCTGTTCACAAAATGTTTGACTTCTTTTCACATGCCTCTGCCTTTATAGCAATGTACTGCCCACCAAAGGAGCCTGGGTAGCGGGAACAATTTGTGCTAGGCTACTAACCTAAAGATTGATGACTGTATTCATTCAGCAGCTCTGCAGGAAAAAGACCTGACAGCGGTTACTGTAAAGTCCAGTAGATCCCACAGAGCAGTTCTACTCTGTCATGCACGTGGGGTTATCCTGAGTCAGGGACTAATTTGGTAGCAGATAACAAACACGCTACTTAAAAGGGTCTACTTCCTGCTCTCAGTGAGTGGATTTCATAAAAGCAGTCCTTACTTTGTGTCCTTTAGTTTGCCAGGCACTATTTATTTATGCCTATGTTCATGCTTATGGTTCATGGTTATGCTTGTATTTATATTTATTCTTGAAATGTTTTTATAATGTTTATAACAGTTCTACAAGGTAGGTACAATTAGTTCTAGTTTGAAGATGAAGAAACCTAAGTCTATGAATGTTAAATAATGAATCCAGTTAGAACTTGGCAGAGCAAGAGTGAGAACATTGGTCTATCTGATTTTGAGTCCTGTATCAGTTCTCTTTTCCCTTTCCTTTACAATGTCCCAGGATATAGGGTAGAACATTTACTTTTGATACATTTGAAAGACTTGGATTTGATTGCTGGTTTGTTAGACAGGGTTCTCTAGAGAAACAAAATCAGGACACTTATGATTTTATAGATAGATAGACAGCACAAAGGAACATCACAGATGAATAGTCCACACAGCAGTACAGAGGGCTGAGTTCAACTCACTTCTGTGAAACAATTAGTATACTGGAAGCACTTCAACTCACAAGGGTTGCTTGGTCCAAGGTCAAGGAAGCAAACAGCTGAGTCTTCTGTAGTGCAATACAGGCAGTCCAACCACAGCAAACAGCAGGACGGGTCACCACCAGTCAGCCAGATGACAGATCCAACAGTCCCCAGCTCAAGAGATGTATACACCAGCAGTGTGGTGAAGCAGGTCACAAAGGAACCTCAAACTCTAGCGACATGGTCCATGGGTTGGGTATCTCATAGGTAGTATAGATCACAAGTTGAGGCAGAGAACTCGCTAAGGCAGCTGCACACTGGTCTGATCACCACAGAGCAAGAAAGCGACAGATAGGCTTACTCTTTGCCATCTATCTCTTTGCTCTCCAATCAAACTGTGACCTTATTAGTCCCATATGTTCTTATTGGCCAGGTTGGCAAAATAAACCCACCAATGTGCCTCATGCACAGTAACTCCAGTCTTCCAGTACAGGTTTGTGTGTTGTGATGCTAAACAGGTTTCATTGGTCCTACCAGACTAGGAAAAAAGGCCTGGTGGTCTACTTTTGAGAATCAGCTGATGAAAGTCTTGTGGATCACAACGGTTCAATCTGCAAACAATTATGGGGCTGACCTCGTGTTTAATCCCATTATATTTGGCACTACTAGGCGAGTCAAATAGCCAGTTAACAGCAACTAACAACAATATCTTAAAGACACAGTGCTAACAGCATCTTCTTTGGGAGGTCTTACTGGAATTCCTCAGATTGTTGCACACTCCTCTGAGGTCCTGTAATGCACTGCATGCACCTATAAAATAGCCACTGAAGTTGTGTTCCAATTCTATGTCCATGCAGCTACCTTGCTTCTCCGGTGTAGGTTTTATAAAAATAGAAGAGGTAGATCTTTGTCAATTTTTATAATAATAGCTTTCTTTTACTTCATCTTCCAACCAAGCCACCCACCGTGCTTGTCATATAATACGCCCTTAATAAATTAATGTTAAATTGGTGAATACAATAATTAACACCAAGAAGCTTATTTGTCAGCTTCTTTCTTTTGCCAGATTATTGATTCTGCATCTCAGTGTGTTCTGTGCCTGCATCCCACACTGGAGTGATGTGCAGTCACCAGATGGCTAGCCATGGAGAAGCCCATCTTTGGAACCCTCCACCTGCTTTCCAAGCCAGGGTGGTGGCAACTCACAGAGTCCAGATTAGGTTCTTGGCTATCTTTTCTGCGGCTCCAGGAGAAAGAGCAATAGCACTTAAGCTCAGGCTTGTTCAAAGCTGAGAGTTAACCTTCTAGATCTCGGATCTGACTCGCAGCAGGGTGATGTCCCTGCTGTGCTAGGTGACAGGGGTTGGGTCTTTCCTACATAACCCCCACTGCAGCTAATTCAGCTGTGCCTTAGCGGACCTTCCGGTCTTGACAAGATTCTCCTCTATTTGAACACATCTGCCTAATCACCTCCCCATCTAAAAAAAATTTTTTTTTTTTTTTGCTGAATCACCTCACACCAGCATGATACAAGTATCCCCTCCGGGACTGCGTCGGACTAATGCTTTTTCCAAGTGCCTGCCTTAGTCAAATGCCCAAGGCAGAACCCTAATGCGCAGTTTACACTTTAATATAAGCTAGTTCCCTTAGCCTCTAAGATGCTCACTCACCGTACTTGCCAATCATTTCCTGGCCACTCTGTCAGCTTTTGCCCACCCTCTTTGAGATTCCACTCATGTCTCCTCCTCATAGACACGATGTGGCTTGTTTCCAGAATGGTTGTCAAGAAATTGATGCTAAACAGAGCCAGCCTCTGTCACTGTAAGGTTAATACCCCTTCCGCAGTGACTGGCCAAAGTAGAATTGCTGCTCAGGTGCCGATTGTGACTTACCTACACCATCAAAATAGTGTAGCAATGCGGACCCAGAGTCCTGAAGGGACATTTTCTCCGATGTTTTGGAAACAATGTGCAATGGTCACAAGGCATCCGACTTGAATTCCCTGAGAAACTCTACAAGAGCAGAGAGTTCACACTATGCACCCTCCTTCTTGTGGAGTGACCAGCTGTCCTAGCTGACTTTGATGACTCAGTGTCACCTCTTCCAGGTTGACATGTCACAGACAGAGGTCAGGTGCAAAGGGTTAATGTGCTCAGGTAACAACCAAAGAGTTAGGTGTTTACATCTATTCAGCGGCACCTTGGAAGGAAGACCCGATGATCTATATCGCACCACTGAAACCCTATGGACTACCATGCTACTCTAACTGGAGGGGTTAGAGTTGCCTGGATGGCGGCTGTCAGAGAAGATATAACGTAGGGTTTTCCCTCTTCCTTGCCATCTCTCCAACTCACCTCAGCCTACCACCTCATTTTGAGAATGAGGTAAACAAGCCAGGGGAAGTGCTAACCATGCAAGTGTGTTGCTTAGTGCATCTGAACGTGGAAAGAAGCCCAGCCAAGGAAGGGTGGCGATTAGGCAGATGTGTGTAAACAGATGGGGCTCTTGTCATTAGACAGATGTGTGCAAACAGATGTGGATCTTGTCAAGGCGAGCAGACACGTGCAGGCCCAGGCCGAATCGGCTGTTAGGGGGATCACAGAGGAAACATTCGCCCACGGTCACCAGGCACAGCAGGCGCATCACAGAGGCACATCCTAGGAGTGTCTGGGAGACTGCGCATTTTTTTCTTGCGAAAGACATTATGTAAATTCTTAGGGAAGAGTCATGAACTGATTAACAGATGAGTATAAATTAGCTTATATGATTAAGTGATTAATACCTATTGTGAACCAGCAGAGCCCAAAGAGAATAGGGTTTGATGAAACGGGACTAAATATTTTGCCTATGCCATGACAAAGTCTTTAGGTAGCCATGTGGCATTTCATTGTAATGTGATTTTCTACGTTATTTTATCAGAATCAAAAGATGAAATGTTGAAGGTATGGGGACAAATTTTCTAAATGAAGATACCCCACACCTCCACAGAACACCTCCCAGAAGCTCTATGAAGACACATCCATTTTTCACACTTTACAGATGAGTTAGCGGGTCTTCGGGCAGTTAAGGGGGAGAACTAGGTCTAACAGCCCTGATTTTATTACTTTGCCACTGGACCAGCCTTTGATGGGTGATAAGAAATCTAGCCAAAGTTCGGCTTGTTCTGGAATGGGTTGAAACACAGGTGCTTGACTGAGAGAATGATGATACAGGGGAGACTGATGGTGATGATCATCACATGTTCCAGATCCTCTATGGACCTTTCCCCTTCAAGAACTCATTTAATCCATATGAAATCCCTGTGAATATTTTAGAGAACATTTGTTAACAAAGGCATCTGAGCCACAGAGACAGTAACTGAGTGGTTGTGTAAGACCCTCGGCCCCCCTCCCTGTGAGGACAAACTGTGTGTTCACTGTCCCTGACCCTGAGGGAAAAAAATGAAAGAACTGATGGAAAATTCCAATCTAGTACTTCCTTGATGTCATCAGACTTTGAAGCTCCAAACTACAGGGTCAGAACCAGAGCTACGACTTTACTTTTTCTCAACTGGGATTTTATTATTTTAAAATCTCTGGCCTTAAATTAAACACAAAATATTAGCTATAAACATTAACAATGGAATCTGAAATGTTTTCTGCATTTTATTCTTGGTATCATCTTTGTAAATAAAAATCAATAGCCTTGTTTTGCTAGTTTAACTGATCTCTATTGAAACAGGATTGAGCCCTGGCAAAATAGAGGGTTGGGGGTTGTGCTACCAAAAGACAGATCAGTAGTTCAAAACCAGCAGCCACTCTATGGGAAAAAAAATGAGATTTTTCTAACCCCTTGAGGAATTAATCGTATCAGAAACTCATGGGATCAGTTCAACCCTGTCCTATAGGTTCACTTTGAATTAGAATCGACTTGATGGTATTGAGTTGGATTCTTTTTGGTATTGAGAAAAAAAAAAAGACTGAATACTATTTGGGGGGGGGGGGGCATCACTGCTCTCCAGGGCCAGCCCCATTGCTGGAATTGAACCTCTGTCCCAGTGGGCCGCAGTCCCGCGCACAACCACTACACCACCGGAGCTCAGCCCAGGATTGACTATTTTTATGACTGCTTAGTTCCCATCCAGGAGACCTGAATTTGATTCCTGACCAGTACACTGCATGCATAGCCTCGGGACAGTGGGAGGCTTGCATTTGGCTAGGATTCTCAACAGGCTTCTTTGGCGCTTCCAGACTGAGACAGACTAGGAAGAAAGGCTGACGATCTACTTCCAAAATCCAGCCATGCTACACTCCACGGATCACAAGCGCCAATCCCTAGTCTTTGATCCTATAGTGCATGGGGTCACAGGATGTGGAGGATGACTGGCAGGCAGCTGACCACCACAATGGTTACATATATTCTAGTGATCTACAGAGTGCACCCAAACCAAGAAAGCCAGTGCCCAGATTTGCAGGACTGTCACAAGCTATCGCTTGGCTTCTTTAAATGCCCCCTTTAAAGAAACATGGCAATGTTATGACAGATGATTGCTGTGCGGATCTTCTAGCAGATTTCTTCTTTCTGGACCCCTATGTTTGGTAACATTTGATTAGAATAAGTGGTTGTCTAGGTTTACCCACGGTGTGTATGCTTTTCTCTGAAGTATACCTTTATCCAAATTCCTATTTTCTTCATTAATGGCTTAGGAAATACCTACTAAGACCTCTGGCATAGGCTAGTGCATTGAATGGCACAAATACAGTTGAGCTTTGAATTTTTACCACATTTGCAAATAAGGCTGCTGACCCCAAGGGACAGGGAAACAATTCTGGGGAAAAGTGGGACACAAAGCGTCATGGGGCCTGGTTCCCTGCATCCCTACAGCAGGAAGGCAGGTAAATTGGAGCCTGGTTGATGCCCAGTCTTGGCCACACTGCCCCTGTCACTGGGTTGGGAGGCAACTGAAGCCAGGTGGGTGAGGAGCAGAGCGGCTGTGCTCTCTCTAAGGTAGCCAGATGGCAGCGAGCAGCCTGCTGGGCACGGTAATGGCCAACCGAGGCATGGGCACGTTTTGCTGGAATTTGCTCTTTGTTACCAGGACACCAGGTGACATGGGTCATTCTTCCACTTCAAGCCAAGTGACAAGACAACAGGAGAAATAACCACCTCGCCAAGACACCTCAGTGAGCAGACCTCACAGGAAGGAGCTGTAAGTTGATCCTCAAATGACAAAATTCTGTCTTGTTTGGCTTCAAAGTCTTAAAATACTCATCAAGCTGTGGAAGACAGTTACATCATTTTATGCCAACCTGATATATAAGTGTAGGGGTGGAGTATGGTCTGGCAATCGGGTCACAGCCTCATGGTGCCTCCTTGTGGGTGTGATCTGCTCATAAGGAGAGTCCTGAGAGTCTCCCCCACCCCCCTTCTCTGCCCTCACCTTCCTACTATTGAGTCACAAGGAGAGTTGCCAGAGCTACCACCACTCGACACATGGGACTTTGCTTCTGACCTGGGGGAGGTGTCAAAGCATAGGAGAGAAAAGGAGTAGAGGGGTTATATCAAAACTGAAAATGAGCAAACACACAGGAAAGGTAGGATTGAGGATGAACTGGCCTTGGGGAGAGTTATCTGTATAGTGGCCAGATTTTAAGTGGGACACCATTGAGGGGGGTTCTTGATTAAAAATTTGGTCTATATGGAGCAACAAAATTTTTCATAGTACGCAAAAATAGTATCGCAAAATATTTATTTTCATTTTAAAATGCTGTGGGACATTGTTAAATTATTTTTTAAAAAATGGGATATCTGGTCACTTTTCTGTAGGGCAGCTCTTGTTGGATCTCAGTGGTCAGAGGTCATCATGTCAGATGTGCCTCAACATGTCTAAAGATCTGATAAATTATATGAAATTTAGTCTTCCATGAGAGGAAAGGGGCAGTACCTCAAGGAAGTAACTGAGGTTTCAATAGAGGTTTCAACACTGATGCTAGAAAACCACAGACTCTTGTTCCTAAATTCACTCAGCATTATTTTTCCTGCTCCTCCCTCTTCCTGCCCTTCTCCATATCAGATCCCTCCCTGACAGGCTGTCCCGTTGTGACTTCTCTTTGCCAACCAACTCTTTGTTGATGCTCATGTTAACCCAGTTTCCTGGTTTTCAAATGAGGAACTGAGGTGACAATACAGAATGCGGTAGTTTTTGACTTCCTGAACATAAACTTTCACATCCTCTGGTTCTATCCAGCTCTGTGGAATCTTCAATGAGCCCCAAAGTGGTTTTCCCTACCCAGAGGTATCAGCTCTAGCACCAGATACTATAAAGATCACTTTGACTCGTGGTGTTCTCATATGTGTCAGAGTAGTGACTAGTTTTTCAAAAGGAGCCCATTAGGGCTTTCTTCCAAGGTGGCTTTGTTAACCTTCTTGGCTAGCAGGTCAGTATACTAACCAATTGTACCACTCAGGGACTTCCCAGAGATACCTGCTGCTGTTGAGTCAATGCCTACTCGCTGAAATCCTAAAGGACAGAGTAGAATTGCTTCATAGTGTTTCTGGGAGTGTAAATCTTTATAGGAGTACTCCTCCTCACCTGTGAACCACATAGGAGACACTATACATGGTCTTCTCCATATGGAACACACAGATACCCAATTGACTATATCTGTGGGAAGGGACGATGGCGTTGAATGTCAGTAGCTAAAACCAGGCCAGGGGTTTATGGTAGAACAGACCGTCAATTGCTCATGTGTAAGTTCAGGATAAGCTGGAGAAAACTAAAATAAAAACTAAATGAAAGCTAAAATACATAAATAGACCTCAAGTCTATCCCAATGGAATTTCAAGAGCATCAGAAGAATAGATCTGATTCATTGAACACTAATAACAGAAGACCTGATAAACTTTTGGAGGACATCAAAAGTAATTCATGAAGAAAGCAAAAGTCATTAAAAAGAAAAGGATGTCATAAGAGACTCTGAAACTTGCTCTTAATCATAGAGTAACCAAAGCATAAGAAAGAAATGATGTCAAAAATCTGTAGAGCATTTCAAAAGACAGCTTGAGAAGACAAAGCCAAATATTATAATGCGATGTGCAAAGACCTAAAATTAGAAAATCCAAAGACATGCTCAGCATATCTTAAACGGATAAACTCAAGAAAAAATTCAAGCCTTGGGTTGCAATACTGAAAGAATCTATGAACAAAATATTGAATAATGGAAGAAGCATCCAAAGAAGATGAAAAGACTACACAGAGTCACTGCACCAGAAAGAGCTAGTCAACATTCCACCATTTCAGAAGGTGAGCAATAACCAGTGGTGCTAAAAGAAGTTCAAACGACCCTGAGCCTCTGTGTGGGCGGGGTCTTCTGAGAATTCTGGGAACTCCAGTATTTTACTCCTTGGATGCAAGAGACATGTTCTCTCTCTCTAAACTCGCTCCCTTGACTCTGTACTGACAAGATATCTATGAAATATCTCTGAAGAGAAGCCACATGGTCCAACTCTGATGCAGCCCACGGTGCTGTAGAAGCCATGTGGAAGAACTCTGCCTGCACCGAGATGTTACAATGCCACTGGATCCGCAGGAATATACACCCATTGCTCTTGATTTTCCTTTATCCATCATCATTGCCTATGTTTCATGAGTCTGAAGAGGACTCTATAGATTGATATCATAATATCAGACTAATGTACTTGATCTGGACTGGCCTGGGATGTTTCCTCAATATTCAACTGCTCTTGTATACAAACCTCTTTCTATATACATGTGTGAGTGTATGAATTTGTTTCTCTACTCTACCTGGACTAACACACCTCATATGCATAGGAAAGTTGGACATTGAATAAAGAAAACTGAAGAAGTGATGCCTTTGAATTGTGGTTCTGGAGAAGAATATTTAAAGTACGACAGACTACTAAAAGGACAAGCAATCTGTCTTGGAAGAAGTACTGCTTGAGTACTCTGTACAGGAAAGAAGGGGCAGGGCTCCATTCGACATTCTTTGGGCAGAAGAGCCCAGTTCCTGGAGAAAGTGACCCTGTTTGGTGAAGTGGTGGAAGTGGAGGAGCAGCTAGGTAGAGGAAGGTCCTCAAGAAGAGGAATGGGCTCCTCAGCTGCAATAAGAAGTTCAAGCGTAGGAGCCTTTGTGAGGATGGCACCACCCAGGGCAGTGGTTCGTTCTGTTGCACATAAGGTAGCCCTGGGTTGGAACTAACAATGACGCCTGATGACAACAACAGCCTCATCTTTCTCCCACATAGTGGCTGATAGGATTAAATTGCTCACATCTCAGTCAGCTTAGCCAACACTCCCACCAGGGCCCTGTTCCCCAGAAGTAAATGAAGAAAACCAAGCTTCCTTCCGTCCACTCAATTCTGATTCACAGGGACCCTGCAAGACGGAGTAGAACTGTCCCTGGATTTCTAGACTGCAACTCTCAGTAGGAGTCGGGAGCCTCATCTTTCTCCTCAGGAGTGACTGGTGATTTCAAACTGTGACGCTCTCAGCTAGTAGCCCATGTGTAATCTACTACACCACCTGGACTTCTGCCCAGGGATAGGGGCCAAGAACCATCCCAACTAGAATATACTACTATCCTGTACCTCTCTCTTCTCCCTAGACCACTAGGACACAATCCTGAAAGCTATTACATAATGAGGACATTACTGAGTTTCCCTCAAGGTCGTGTGGGTGTGAAGGAGACCTCTGCAGACTCTCGGTGACATTACCTGAAGCCAAAAGTTGTTTCCCAAATGTTAATGTCTATTCACACTATTTAGGGACCAGATAAAAATGCAGGTCTTAGTCCAGGAGGCCTAGGGCAGGCAGAAATTCTTGCATTTTCAGCCAGTTCTAGGTTCTAGCCTTTTTGCTGATGGGAGATTAGCATAGTGAGCTTGAAGGAACGAAGAACTTCTTTGGGACACTCTGCAGCCTGAGATTGGATGTTCTCATCCTGTGATTATCTGAAGGGTAAAATCTTGCATTCAGATACATTGAGGCTCTGGAATGATTACCCATGAAAAAGGCAATACCAGGCTGAGCTCAAGTCATCTGTTTAGAGTGTCAATAAATTCACAGGCATCCTGGGTATCTGTGGGTTATGTTGGTATGAGCTCAAGAGTAAAATTGGCCCAGACCAATTATGAAGTCACTGCTTACTCATTTTCCTTTCTGTGTCCATCCTCCTTAAGGGTTCTCCATTCCCCAATATATGTTTCCAATTTAACTCTTTAGTACTCTACCAAAGAATAGCTCTTTCCCTATAAATAACCTCACACATTCCTTTATACTATGACTTATAGCTCTTGCAAAGTTTAGAGAGATTAATATTTTAAGAAGGAGCAGACCTTGGCCTAAAGAAATAGAATTTTGACAAGGTCAAGAAAAGATGTGAACTCTTTTGTCTATATTTCAACATATTTAAGGTGATCCTTATAGACATGCATATTGACTTGGCATGCAGGGGTATGATATTTACTACACAGAGGAAATAGATCCGACATTTTAGAGGTATGGTGTGTGTGCTAGTCTAGGTAGAGTAGAGAAGCAAATTCACAGACACTCATATGTGTATAAGAAAGAGCTTTGTGTACAATTGAATATTGAGAAAACTTCTCAAGTCCATAAGTCCAATAGTGCCCCATATGTCCAATACCAATCTATAAAGTCCTTTATAGACTCACAAAAACATGCAATGACACTGCATGTGGGAAGATCACAGATCAGTGGGTGGAGAGTCTTGTGGCTCCAGTGGTGGTAGAAGCATCTCAGTGCTGGCAGGGCTCCTCCAGCTCTCTGAGTTCTGGCTGCATAGCTCCATCAGGCTCATCCTCAGTAATGTCTCTCAAGGAGGGTCTGCATGTCCTGCCTCCAGGGAGTTATGCACCTCTTTAGCGCCTCCAAATGAGGTCATCAAGCTGCAACCTGATTGACAGACTAGACTCCACCCCTTCACAAATTGACGCCAGATTATGCAACTACCACGGTGTGGATGTATTGTGTGGGATGCACTGGCAGTTGGAATATTTTCTGCCTCTTAAAGTCTCCTTTCTGGATCTCTTCAATGACTATCTTGAACCTGGTAGACAACTTTTTAGTTCTTGAAATCTATGGATCTGAAAGGAGTCCCTGGATGTGTAAATGGCTAAGATTGACAGCCAACCAAAAGGGTTATTTGAGTCCATCTAATGGTGCTTTAGAAGGCAGTCCAATGATCAACTTGTAAAGAGAGCGGCAGAGAATCCTGTGAGCACAGTTCTGTTGTGGAACACATGGAAGGAAGCATGATGAGTTGACATTGACTTGATAGCAACTGTTGTTTTAGGACTCTGAGAACACAGTCACCAAGATTTTTTTCCAATCAGATGAGGTCCCCAATCATGAACTGATACAAAAGGCCTTAAATGGATCCTGGAGGAACTTTGGGGCTTTTAAAGTAATGCGAACATGATCCTCACATCTGGCAGCCCCTTTTCAAAGGAGGGCAGAGGATCAAATGAACACAAAGGGTAGCAGAGGGCTAATCTCCTTACAGGCTCTGAGCACTGACCCCCAGGCCAAAGATCAGTTTTCAGTGCTTGCATCAGTGATGTATGGAACATTGATGGTGGAGTGGGTTAAGCGTTGAAATGATAACAGAAAAAATGGTGGTTTGAAACCACCAGCTGCTCTCAGTCAAAGAAGTCAACCTATGAGATGATAGCCTTGGAACTGGTTGGGAACAGTTTAGTGATGTCCTACAGTGTCACTGTGTGTTGGAATCATCTAGAAGGCACTGGCTTTCTTTTACTTTTCTTTTATCAATGATTTTAAACTTGAAACTTGATCCTTTCCCAGGGAACAGAATGAGGGTACAGTTCCTGAGAAACCAGACTGAACAGAAATGAGTCTTCACCAGCTGCTCCTATAATTGCATTTAAATTCAGTTAAACTAATTTATTACATTGGATAAAGTCAGTTGTCTTTCCAAATAATTCTTAGACTCTTCTATTCCAAACCCAATATAAATATATTATGAGCAGGTTGCAAGGGTCTTTCTCTCTGCATTTCTCTGTCTCCTTTCTCTCCTTGACTCTTTGCCGGGGGTACATAGGTCACTGGTGAGAGTCAGGGAAGATGAACTGCTCTATTAGCATAAGATGCTGGGACTCATTGACTCACAGATTGTAAATCAGATTCACATCGGATCTTAATTAGTTATATTAATTTTAGGTAAAACAACACAACTAAAAAGTCTGCAATGCTTCACTTACTGAGAAACTCTGAAATGTCTTTTATTTTTAGCAAGAGCCATAAAAACATCTCATACTGAAATAATGTAAAAATCAAGGAAGAGTTGTATTACTCAGCGTGATCACGCCCTTTAAAAGGCTCTGACATTTTCTTTATTTTTGTCAGATTTTTAGAAAGAAAAAAATTATATGATACATTACATACATATCCACACATGCACACGCCACACCAGACTCTCTATACAACACTATTCACTATTGACTGCAATTCAGTACAAGATGTTTCCGTCTCATATTCTCTCGAATAAAGGGAAATTCATTACTGAAGCATAACAAGGAACTTGTCATTAGTTAGCTTCATTTAAAAAACTCTTACTGTGTCAACAAGCCACTCAAACCACAGTCTCCATGACCTGAGACCAGTAGAGCTAGATGGTACCCAATTATTCCTGGCAGCTGCTTCGAAAGGGATCACATTATAAGGTAGATCCTGGATAGAGTGGGACAAAAATGTAGAACCAAATGCAAAATCATGAAAAAGACCAGGCATACTAGTCAGATAGAAATAGGTGGAACTTCTGAAACTCTGGGCATTTGTCACCCTTCAGTTTGGAATGAAACTCATCCCACAACACACTTCTCAGTCAAATAAGAGACCACAAATTAATCAATGATTTTATTTTATTTTTGTGGCATCACTGCCCTGGTGGGAGTAGGAAGCCCAGTCTTGCTCCTGGAGAGCTGCTGCTGGATTTGAACTGTCAACCCTTTGGGCTGCAGTCCTGTACACAACCACTAGGCCACCGGGGCTCAGCCCTAATCAACTATTTTAGATCAAAAGAGCGACATTTACCCAAGGACAAGTTCACAAGGGTTAGGAACAAAGGAGGAATGGAAACTGCAAGCACACAAGGGAAATGAGATAAGTGATGTTTCATTGTGGGGATTGCCATCAATGACACAAAATAAATTGTGTATCAAGTGCCAAATAGAAAGCTGATTAACTTTGCAAACCCTCACCCAATTTACAATTTAAATAAAGGCCACCATCATAAGAAATGTTCAAGAATTTGTATACTTATACAACCCCTTATTTATAATTCATTCTTTATCTATTTATTCTTTCAAGCTAATTTATATTTAAATGTATTATGTGTCTGCCAGCAGTCTATGGGAGGCATACCTGGCAAACATGCTCAATTGCTAGCTAACAGGTTGGACATTTGACTGCCCGGAAGTGCCTTTAAGAAAGTCCTGGGGATCTACTTTTGAAAAAGCAGTCATTGGCAATTCTTTGGGATACTGTTCTCTCATAAGACACTTGGGGTTGCCATGAGTCAAAGTCAACTGATGACAACTCATGTCTGCCACGTATGCAAGTTCTGGGGCAATACACAGGAACCGAGCTTAAAGAGACCACAATGTAGACAAGGAAAACATCAGAGTCCAACATGGCTTTATAGCATCCCAGAATTATGAACAGGGTGATGGGGTGAAAGTGGAAGCATTCAGGCAGGCCTGTGGGGAAACTGGGAAGGTTTCATCGAGATGATGATACTCAGGAAAGCCAATCATGAAGGTCTATATATTTTCAGTCAATCAGGGAACAGCCATCATGTATGTACCCGACATTGGATAGGTGCTAGCAAATGCTCAGTCAATAAGCCAGACAGAACCAGCAGCCCTTCAGAGTGGACAAACTGGGACAAATTTAATAGCATTAAATTGCTATTGTGATGGGTCGGTTTGTTATGCCAACATGGCCACAGAAGATTGGTGGGTCTGTTGTGATGGCACGGCCAATGAACACACGGGATGAATTGAAGGGCAGAGATAGGAAGGGCTCAGCGAGTCCTGCCCTCTCTCTTGCTTCTGGATCTTTGGACCAGAGAGCTACCTTGTTCGTCCTGTGCTTGTACCTCCAAGCAACACTACCAGTAGGACACCTAATCATGGACTGTGTTGCTGTGAGTTGAGGTTCCTTCTAGCCCTACTTCGCCATGCTCCTGGGATATACATGTCTTGAGCTGGGGACTGTTGGACTCTGCCATCTGGCTGACTGTTGGTGACCTGCTCTGCTGTTTGCTGCCTGTGACCAGGTAGCCTGGATTGCTCTTCAGAGGACTACTCAGCGACCCTCAAGACTTGAAGGACTGTCAGTCTTCTAGCTGTCTCATGCAAGTGAGTTGCACTGAGCAATCTGTACTGCTTTATAGATAGTTAACTGTTTCTTTCTTATCTTCTATACCTTTCTCTATCTATAAATATATAAAAAGAATTACTAGTGTCCTGATTTTATTTCTCTAAGAGAACCCTGCCTGACACAGTTATTGTGGTAAGAACCTTTAAGGGAAAGTGCAGTTGCTTGAAGAGTATAATTTGATGGAAGTTTGGGATTTCCTAGAAAGTGAAATGTCTTAAGAATTCAGGTGGGCAGGAGCCATGTTATAGAGATTTTAGTCTTTAGGATAAGATGAGGAGCACATCAACACATTTTTCTGTTTTGGTGTTATTTGTGTTATTTGAAAAGGAATTTGTTTTCAGGGAGAGATGTGAATTAGTGCCTAACATGGTGCCTGAGACATAAGAATCTTATCCTTCCTCTTTATGTCCCATCCCACCAAAAATCTGCTGCCATGGAGTCAATTCCTGGAGCAGAAAGCCTCATCTTTCTCCATTTAAGTAGCTTGTAGGGTTGGACCACTAACCTTGCAGCTAGCAGTCTAAAGTTTAGCAGACAGAGCCACTCGGGCTCCTTATCTCTTACTATACTAAGCTTCAATTATTCTTGGCTAATCCATGTACTCTTCCTCATTTAGTCTGTCATGTTGGTTCTGATTTTTGATCCATAACTTAAATTTTCCAATCTGTTCCCTGCTTCTGTGACAACCTAGGGTTTCTACTATGATGAACCACTTGGATGCAGAAGATCCTGTGGGGAGATTGGAAATCACATGCACACAAGAGATTTTGAGAGATTTGGAGATCCATTGCTCATTGAGCGTACTCTACTGCAAAAGCTTAAGATACATGCATAAAAATGACAATTTTCAATATTATAGTAGAGAGCCCTAGCAATACAATATAGTAAGAAATAAAAGCAATAAGAATGTGTTCATCAGAATGCTCAAATATTTTACAGATAGATAATTAGCACTAATAGGTGTCTTGTAATTTATAAAACTGAACTGTATTCCTATAATCAGCAATAAAGTATAATAGTATATTAAAATAGGAAGCAACTAATATAAATGGTTGTAAAGATATACTAGACCACAATGGACATAAATTTTAAACCATTTTAAGAGACTTTACAGAAAACCTAAGGATTTGAGAACTATACCACAAAATTAAAAGATGTCAATTTTCTCAAATTGATTTATATATTTGTAGATTCATGATAATTCTAATCTTAATTTTAAAATTCCAACAGATCTTTCTTTAGAAATTGATAAATTATCCCTAAGATTTCTATACATATATAATCTCTAAGACTCTTTTGTAGAAAGAATATAAAGAAGAAGAATTACTTTCCCACTTATAAAAATTTGAGGTTATGACAAAGGCAGTGTGGCATTAGCACAGAGATAGACGAGCGAATGGAACATGTGCTTCTGTGGATATTTGATCTATCACAGGGGCTCAGTAGATCAGTGGAGAAAGGAATGTATTTTCAATGATGAACTCTACGTAGCTTAAAGATCTAAATATAAAAAGGAGAACATATAAGTTTTTAGATGATAATATAAAATATCCTCATGCAATAAATAAAAGATCTACAAAATTAAACTAATTTGAAAGTGAAAGCTTTATAAATTTCACTGCACTTGGAAAAAAGATTTGTGTTCTTCAAAAGAGGTCAAGATAATTTTTAAAAAGACAAGCCCCGGTGGCATAATGGTTGAGTGTGGGACTGCGGGCCGTAGACTTGGCAGTTCAAAGCCAACAGTGGCACTCAGGAGCAGCGCTGGATAGCTCCCACAACCACCAGAGGGCAGTGATGCCCCCAAAAACAAAAAGACAAACTACAGGATGGGAGAAGGATTTTGACATATTTGTGATACATAACTGTTAACAAGTTGAGAATATATAAGAAGCTAACTGGAGAGATTCAATCCAATGGAAAGATGAGCAAAACTTGTCAATTATCAAAGAAAAAAATCCAATTAGCCCCTAGATATATGAAAGAAAAACAACACTCTATTAACAATGAAGGATTAGGCATTGGGTGAGGAGCCCAGGTGGCGCAGTGCATTATGAGCTGGGCAGTAACCACCCAGTCAACAGTGAGAAAACCAGCCACTCTCTGAGAGACTTTCTGCTCCTGTAAAGACTTATAACCTCCTAAACCTACAGAGGGAGTCGTATTCTGTCCTATAGGGTCTTGCAAGCTGAGATTTACTACATGGCAGTGAGCTCAGTATTTGGGGGCACTGTGATCTGCAAGATGGGCAGTTCAAACCCAGCAGTCAATCTGTGGGCAAAGGATGAGTCTCTGCTCCCATAAAGATTTATAGTGGCAGAAATGTTACAGAGTACTTGTGAGTCAGAAGGGACTCACTTGTAGTGTTTTTGTTTCTTTTTTTAAAACTAATGAGAGAAACACACATTAAAGCTGATAATAAATAACACGTTGTACCTCCAGAATGGCAAGACTTTAAAAGATTCGCAGTATCAATTATTCATAAGAACTTGTGATATGGAGAATTCCAATGCACTGCTGCTGGCAGTGGGGGGTGGGGGTATAAATTGATATAATGGATTTATAAAACAGTTTCACTCTATCCACTATAACTGAAGATATACACAGCTTATAACTCTGCAATTCTATTAGATAAGTTATTGCAAAACCTACACATGGTAGCACTTGCTGAATGTAGTTCCTGTGGAGGTAGCTAGGTGATGTCACTCTTAAATGTTAGGGTACACTCTGCCTCTTTAACAGTTCCCTTATAAGCAAATACTCACCAATAGTTTCCCAATTCTCCTTTAAAAAAAGCACAAATGCAAGACTTCTTTTCACATTTCTTTTAGATAGTACAAAGCAGTACTGATGCAACTCTTTTACAAAAGCAAAGTGACACAAATTGAACTGCAAAAAGTGGAAGGTACCTGTAATAAGATTTATTTAATATTTAAAATCACTCAAATGTGTAAATGCTCTTATTGAGTACTCAGAAAGTTTGTTTTCTTTAAATGCACACCCCTACAACCCCAAACAGTTATTTCTCAAAGATAAATTCTATCATGACTTGATTCTACTATAACTGGAAAACCATTCAGGTAGTTTTAAAACAAAGTTTCTACTCAAAGTCTACTGTAGTTAATGTCATAAGCAAGGAACAAAAGAGGTAGTGGTTGGAGGTTGGGATGGTCAGAGGAGAAAGACTAGCAGATTGTGCTGCTTTGACGTTTCCAGGGTCTGATGCACTTCTCTGGCCAGTTTAGGAGACACCCATTAGGCTATCTTCCAGGGTACTTTACTCTTCCAATTTGACCACAGGAATGAGCTTTCAGCCAGGACTGACTGGCTGGATTCATGGCCATCCAACCTCTGCCATTGTACAAGATTTTGCACCAAGAAGGGTGCTGTACCTGGTTTATGGATTTGCTACTAAATTGAAATTCTTAATAACTTTTGAAATGGGATCCTGCACTTCCCCTTTGCACGGGGTCCTGAAAATGATGTCATTTATCCTGCTTCCGACATTCATGTTTTCTTTTTTAATCAATATCCCTGACCCCAGACCTTGATTCCACCTGTGAATTTGAGGGCAATCTGATTTTCTCTCAAGGAATTGCAGATGGAGTTAAACATTGGAAGGAACTAGAGCTGAAATCTGAAATGAGGAGTCCAGCCAAGTTGCTAAAGTGGCTGAAACCCTGGAAAATAAGTACAGAAAACTTTGTTACTGAAATTACTAGAACAAAATGGTAGCCATCCCCCAAGGTATTCCTTGGATTCCATGCTGTGATAGTTACATAATCTGGTGCCAATTTGAGAGGATTGTGCGTGAAGGGTGGAGTCTGGCCTGTCAATCAAGATGTGACCAATAGGGCTTCTGGGTGGGCATGGCCTTCTTCTGAGAATTCTGGAAACTTGTGAATTTCCTCCTTCAAGGCAGGAAAAACTCTCTCTCTCTCTCTCTCTCTCTCTCTCTCTCAACTCACTTCCTTAGAGATTCTCTACTGACAAGGCTGACTCTCTGCGAGACATTCTTGAGACAAAGCCACATGCACCTACCCTAATACAGTCAGAATCCCAAATCTGGAGAAGCCATGTAGAGCCCCCTGAGCCACTGAGATGCTTACAACATCACTGGATCTACAAGACTTCCCACCCACTGGTCTGTGCTCTTTCTCCATTCAGCAACATTGCGTGTGTTTCGTGAGTGAAGAGGACTTTATAGATTGGTGTTGGACATATGGGTTAATATTTGACTTATGGGCTTGGGCTGGACTGGGTTGTTTTCTTAATGTACAATTACCTTTTATACACAGCTCTCGTATACACATAAGCGTCTCCATGGATTTCTCTCTCTAGTCTACCCGGACTGACACACATGCTATACTGTAGACTCTTTTCAACACTTCCTCTTGTTACTGGTTCTGGTTACTGTTCTCTTGTTACTGTCTCTGGTTCTGTTCTTTGCAACCAGAGGTGTAATGGATGGTGACTTGACTGGGACATCATGTAGGCACTGACGTGGCCTGGGAGATGGGCGACACGTTCTTGGGAGCACGACTGTACACATTTATTCCCAACCCTATGTGTAATGATATCATATTGATAGGTTTGAATCAACCATGATGGTACTGTTTATATCACAGAACCCCTCAGATGCTGTAAACAAGGATGTCCTTCTGTCTCTTGCCTTAAAGATAATTATTAATGATTTATTAGCACACCACAGGAGTGAGGCATGGATTAGTACATTATGAAGGAAGAACATTGGATGGAGGTCTTTTGCGACAAGGCAGGGAAAAATATGTGACCTATAAACATCACAACAGAAGATTAAAATCCTTGAAATTCATGATATAGTGGCTTAAAGTGGGCTCTCAGCTCACAAGGACCTCTTTGTTTTGAGAACGGCTCCTTCTCACATGGTTGTCCTACCCAGCCATGAGCTCTTCTCCTCAGTTTCTTTGGACCTGGGATGATCAGATCATCTAAGGTGAACTAATCAGATTCTCTCTCCCGGAATTTGAAATTGGGATTGTGTTCTTTCCTGTTTAAGAAGACAGAGCAAACACAAGTATTTCTCACAAGGAAAACACAAATGTCTCCTTCCTTCTGAAACTCCAATAGAACGTATCAGAATAAATCCATAAGCATGAGGCAATCATAAACTGATGAGTTAGTTCAACCAATTCTCAAACGTGAAAATAGTCTGCAGATAGACTGACAGACAAAATGAGTGAGTAAGCATTAGCCGAAAACCCAGGAGGCTGCTGCAACCGCGAAGCAGACACGCCAAGTAAAAACTCCAGACTCAATTGGTAGGTCAAGATTTCTACCTCCTGAATGATTGCAGCAATTTCCTCCCCATGCTTCCTTCCTTCTTTTCTCCATCACCCCTAGGAAGGTAGCCTAATTTTGAAGCAAAGCAAAAGGAGAACCAACGTAAATTGAATGAGGGCGTCAAGGGGAGATGCCAGTGGAAATATTTTGCATTTGAGCTCCGCTCAGCCCTAAACGTGAAAGCACACACCAGATGACTGTGACCTATTCTGAAATGATGGCTGCTGTTTGTGAAGCCCTGTCCACATAGAAAGCTTTTCAAGTCAGACATTCTATGTCATATGGATAAGGAAAAGAAACATGCAAAGGAGAGAAATTCCTTGTTACCTAGGGGCGGGGGTTCACTCACTCTGTTGTTAATTTATTTTAAATGAACAATCAAAGTAATCCAGTCAAGATCAATCTAGTGCCATAAGAACATGACAAAGCACAGCACAATACAAAACAATAAACTGGTGCTAAAGAAAAGAATAGAAAAAATGTAAAGCTGAAAAAGAAACAAATATCCAATTAGATTCTAAGTGAGATTTTTTTTTTAAGCATTGGATTTTGTAAAACAAGAACAAAATGCTTTGAGAAAGGAGCAAAGCAAACAGATCAGGCAGATTAGAAAACAAGACTGAGTTTAGGTATGTTAAGCATATGTCACACTCAGGTGCAGGGTTCCCCCTCCGCTCCCACATGACATCAGAGAGAGTCAACCGTCGGCGGGAAAGTGGGACTGAGTGAAGTCCAGTGGGAAAACAGAAGAGGAAGGTAGCCTGGATGCCCATCTTTTTGCAGCTCTGATTCAAGGCTGCCGGAGAGGTTTCCCTGCCCTGGCTTCTGTGAGATTCTCCAGTAACTTTTTTTTTTTTTTAATAAATCCCTCTGTTGGTTAAAACTAGGTCAAGTTGGTTTTTGTTAGACAGAAGACAAAAGAATCTTAACAAACAAACAAACAAGCAAACAAGAAGATTGGAGGAACTGGAAGCCCATCAAATCTCCAGTCCCTTCAGATCAAACGCAGCTACTTGTAAGTACAGAAGAACACACAGCTCTAGTGAAAATGTGGTGCCCTTGTTCTGGTGGTTAACTTTTCCTGAAGATTGCACTGACATTCAGATGATAAAGTTGGACAACAGATGCCATACATGCAGTGTTCCCTCCTTTGCATTTATTTTCTTAACATCGTGAAAGAAAGATGGGGCTTAGCCTGCCAAATTTCTAAGTACCTTATAATAACCTATTCAGACATCATATGGAAGGATGAATATAGTCATTTCACACCTTAGCATAGCAGCAAACAAACAAAACTACCTTTTCCTGCATTCCAAGGTAACCTAGGAATGCTAACTGAAACTGTGGACTTGTCGGAAAGCAGAGGCCCCATGCTACCAATTTGATGGGAGACCAATACAAAAAGTGTTGGCAGTCTTCCTTCCTCACCAGGATGTTTTCCCCCAAAGGTACTTTCCTCCCCCTCTCCTCTGAAAGGTATTAAAGTGGAGGTGCAAAAGTAGACTGGTGAGAGAAGAACAGATATAACTCAGGTATGATTCAGTTAAAGGAGGGAAATGGAGCTTTGGTCAGAGAATAACATTAAGAAAAGTTTGTTCTTCTCAAATGAAAGATACGGATCTTAAGAGAGAGGGGGACTTCTTTTCTGAAAACCAACTTTTCTTTTTTTTGTTTTTCAAACATAGCAGTGATTTTATGTTCCTTTGTTGATTTTGTCCTTGTTTGTTTGTTTATATCCTGGACTTGAGACAAGTTGCCTTCCCAACTCAGCCACAGTCCATGAATGTGTTGTTTAACCCAAATCCGATTGAGTGTTGCAGGAAAGAGAAGAGGAAACATCTCACACCCAAGTGGCCCACACCATCCACAAAGAGGAGTCTCACTGTGCCAGCTACTGGCTTCAACTCACCCAGTGGGGAGCTGATGTCTTGGTGCCAGGATGAGGGCGGCCGCCTCCACAGATGCTGGGCAACTGAGAAGGGCTATGGATTTCAGATGCTTAAATTCCTCAGGGTAGCCGCCCTCCTCCTCCTTTTGGGAGAGAGAGAAGAGGTGACTGGGAGGTGGGCTGTCCACTGCTGGTTGCCCACATAGCTCTGAAGTGGGAGAGTTGTCCCCAGCCTCTGGCTCCAAGGGGAAGGTTGGTGAGGAATCGGCATTGTCTATGTATGAAGATTTATGGAGCGGCCGACACACAGTAGGCAAAGCTCAGGTGAGCGCACTCTCTGATGTGGAGGCTCAGGGAGGCAGCGTGGATGATCAAGAGTGATGGCTTCTCCCCTCTGGTGTCGGATGGGATTCCCACCTTGGGCTTGGCTCAGGAGGATGGCTTTCTGGTGGTATTCATTGTGTGTGTGTGTGTGTGTGTGTGTGTGTGTGTGTGAAAGAGAGAGAGAGGGGGGAGAGAGAGAGAGAGAGAGAGAGAGAGAGAGAGAGAGAGAGAGAGAGAGAGAGAGAGAGAGACTGGCACTTTTTGTGGTATTTCACAGGGAGGAGGAAAGGCCAAGATAAATGGATAGTTTCAAGGTCATTAGTTTCCTGCGCTCACAGTTGGCTTTCCTCTGCCAGAGGACTGCCTGCAGAGGTTATAAATGTTTTGAGGCTGGACTGGAAGAGTTGGTTGTTGGATTCAGGACCCTGAGAACTGCTACTGGTTGCAAATCTGGACTCTGGAGCTGTGGGGTATGTCTCCCTCTCCCTTCCTGCTCTTGCCCTGACAGAGCTCACGCTGCCAAATGTGGGGTCTGACCTCCTGGAATACAAGAGGACTCCCAACATGAATGGTCTCTAGAGAAAGGTGCCAGGAAGTTAGCACCTGATCTTTCTAACCTAAGAGAGAAAAAAAATCCATTATTTTTTTTTTTTAAAGAAAAGAACAAACCTGTAAAACGGAGGTCAGTCAGGCAGTATGATAGGGGTCTGGAAGAGACAGGGGAGGATGAAAGAAATGAAAAATCCTAGCATGGAGTGGATTCAGACACACGTGACTTTCCCGTATAGAAACCCTGAGGCTGTGAGTCTTTATAGGAGCTGACAGCCACACCCTTCTCCAGAGGAGCTGTTGGTGGTTTGAGAAGGGAGGGTAAAAATGCCACTTTCACTTTTATTCAAGTACAATCTGAATTTTAGTTCTATCACTCTTAATCACTTTTTTATTCCCCCAAACACAGAACATCCTCATTTCCGACTCTACATTTAAATTCTCTCTATTTAATTTAAATGAATTAAATGACAGGACAAGGAAACAAGAACAATGAAGTCAAAATTTAAGCTATTCAAATGAAGGGGGAGGAAGAGAGAGTGGAGTACACCCTGGTCCACCAAGCCTTGAGGATGGTGTTCCTGCTCAGAGTAGCCAGTGCACAGAGAGGACCATAGGGTTGGCCCCACTGAGACACGACATCCCTCATTGACCTACGGGGAACAAGGCTAGAGACACAGTGTGGCAATAGTACTTGATCTGACTCTCCCACAGTGAGGCAAAACACTAAGGTATGCAACAGAATAGCAAGGGGATCAGAACAAGGAAAAAGAGACTTTGGATCCAAGGCATGGCACCCCATCAGATTCAACCAGAATATACTCCTACAGGTCAATAAACAGACCTTGCACTATTTACAGGTTCTTCTCTATTTCTGCCATTGGTATTTTTGTTGTTGTTTTATTTTCTTTTGTCTTGCTCTGTCTCTTTTTTTGTGTGCATATTATCATCTGTACAGGTCTATCTAGATAAGATAGGTGGGATAATGAATCTGGAAGAGAAAACAATAGGACCGATGGTTCTGGGAGGACAGGGGAGAGCAGGAGATGGGGGAAAGGAAGTGAGTGTTAACCCCAGGGACAAGGAAACAACAAAATCGATGGTGAGGAGAATGTAGGAGGCCTGGTAGGGCTTGATGAAGGGCAGTGTAACTGAGAGGAATTACTGAAACTTAAATAAAGGCTGAACAAGATAGTGTGACAAGAGGAGAGTAAAAGGAAATAGAGAACATAACCAGGAGGCAAAGAGCATTTATAGAGGGCTAAATACAGGCATGTATGTAAATATATTGATATATGATGTGGGGAAATAGATCTATGTACAGATATATTTATAGGTTTAGTATTAAGGTAGCAGATGGACATCGGACTCTACTCAAGTACTCCCTCAATGTAAGAACACTTTGTTTTTTAAAGTGGCATATCATGGTGCTCATCTTCCAGACATGATCACTAAAGACAAAGCAGGTGCATAAGAAAATGTAGTGGAGAAAACTGACAGTAGCTGGCTATCAAAAGATATAGCATCTGGGTTCTTAACAGCTTGAAGGTAAACAAGCAGCTAGCTAGCTGAGAAGCAACAAAGTCCACATAGAAGAAGCACACCAGCCCGTGTCATCATGAGGTGTTGATGGGATCAGGTATATGGCATCAAAGAACAAAAAATCATATCATCGTGAATGAGGGGGAGTGCGGAGAGGAGACCCAAAGCCCATCTGTAGGCAACTCAACATCCCCTTTCAGAAGGGTGGTGGGAAGAAGACCAGCCAGTCATGGTGCAGTATAGTTATGATGAAACATATAACTTTCCTCTAGTTCTTTAATGCTTCCTTCTGACCACCCCAACCCCAACACACATATTGTCACGATTCCAATTCCACTTTACAAATCTAGCTGGATCAGAGGATGTACACTGGTACATATAAGAACTGGAAACACAGAGAATCCAGGACAGATAAGCCCCTCAGGACCAACAATAAGAGTAGCAATACCAGGGGGAGGTAGGATTGAAAGGGGGAATGGATCACAAGGATCCATATATAACCTCCTCCCTGGGGATGTACAATAGAAAAGTGGGTAAAGGAAGATACTGGATAGTGTAAAACATGACAAAATAATAGTAATTTATAAATTATCAAGGATTTGTGAAGGAGGGGGTACAGGGAGGGAGGGAGGGAGGAAAAAATGAGGCACTGATACCAAGGACTCAAGTAGAAAGAAAATGTTTTGAGGATGATGATGGCAATAAATGTACAAATGTGCTTAACATATGGATGGATGTATGCATTGTGATAAGAGTTGTATGAACCCCCAATAAAGTGATTTATAGAAGAAAAAGACAAAACTTATTTAAAGCACAGTGATTAATCACAAAGCAATATGTAAAAAATTTTAAGCTATTTATGTAGTTCTAAATTGCTCACTGAACCTTGAACTTGCACATATGCCAGTTTTTAAATCAGTGTGCACGTACTCTGCTGAGTTCTGTTTTGTCCGCCTAACATAATTTTACATATATATTTTCATATATTAATATAGAACACATTCCTATCCCAAACTGGCTAGCAAGCAGATGTCTGTATATCTGAGCTATTAGGTATAGGAGGGCTTCAAAAATTTGTGTAAAAATCCCATTATCTTTTCATTCCATTGTTCTGAAAACCTTTTGAAACCACTGTGTGTGTGTGTGTGTGTGTGTGTGACATGACTATCATTTAAAGGACCTGCAGAGTGTCAGTTAAAGGTGCCCTCTTACCTACCTCTGTGAAGAATCTTATCAGAGAGATTCACAATGTTCCACACCCTGCGCTGGCCTCAAGGAGACTTCAAGAACAGGTGTTGGATAAATGAGTGAATGGTGCCCTGCTTAATGTCCTTATGCTCGGGATGAGTAATTCAGTGGCTTGCTCAAAGGTATATATATGGTCATTGAATAGACACTTGCACAAGGGCAAGCATGCTGCCTCCTGGTTATGCTCTTTCCATTTTGCTTATCTTATGAGCAAAAATGTGAAAGTTGCAACAAATTTGTTGAA
Source organism: Nesogale talazaci (assembly GCA_004026705.1). NCBI lineage: Eukaryota > Metazoa > Chordata > Mammalia > Afrosoricida > Tenrecidae > Nesogale > Nesogale talazaci. The sequence goes on from PVJH01005003.1 coordinate 74,316, forward strand.
AGTAACTTATAGTTTTTAAGGAAAAATTTACTTACTACCAGATTGGCTGAACAGTAGGCTGGTCTACAGCCAAATTCTGGAGTCTCTCTCAAATGGAACATTTTTAAAGAGACCAAATATTAGACAGGCGTACTTGATCACAGAAATCAAATCAGGTATGTGTTTATAAAGAGATGACAGGGGAGCTCAATATCCTTCATTAGAGCAAGGGCAGGGTCTATGAGAACTAAAAGATGACTGAGTATATGTCTCCTGAACTTAGGGACTGTCTCAAGAACAGATTTGACCCAATATACATAATGAATGAAGGCCAGAAGTTGTGGGATAACATCAGGACATCATTCATGAAGAGACCAAAGGGTGAACAAAAGGTTGGAAAGAAAGGAAAGACCAAAATGGATGTCTGAAGAGATTCTGAAATTTGCTCTTCATTGTAAAATAACTAAAGTGAAAAGAAGAAAAGGCAAGGTAAATGAACCAAACAGAAAAGTCCAAAGGGCTCCTTGAGGGGGAAAAAAAAGTATTACAGCAAAAAGTGCAAAGACTTGGAATTAGACAAACAAAAGGCAAGAAGATGTTCAGCTTTTCTTAAGCTGAAAGAACTGGGGGAGGAGGAATGGGGAAACAAATACTGAAATACCGAAGTATTCTATGGGCAAACTAGGACACCTAATGGCATCGTTTCTTGGTCTTTGGCCTGCTAACCTCAAGTTCAGCAATTTACCCAGCACATGTGCTGTGAGAGAAAAAGGATGCTGTCTACTTACATAAAAATTAATGGACTCAGAGAACTCACTGGGAGAGTTTCACTCTGTCTTATAAGGTTGCCTTGCCGTGAGATGGAATAGACTCTGTAACAGTGTGTTGGGGCTGGGCAGAATATTGACTGTCACGTGAAGCATCACAAGAAGATAGAAGGAATGCAGAGTCACTATACCAAAAATAAATGTCTGGTACTCAACCATTTTAGGAGGCAGCATATGATAAAAACCAATGGTTTTGAAGAAAGATGTTTAAACCGCATTGAAAACATTCATCAAATCTAAGGGCCCAGGTATTGATGAAATACCCATTGAAATGTTTCAACAAACTGATCGAGTGCTGGAAGCATCCACTCATCTATGTCAAGAAATTAGAAAAACAGCTATCTGATCAACTAATTGATAGACATCCATAGGTGTGCCCATTCCAGAGAGAAGTGACCCAACAGGTTGCAGAAATTATCTAATACTATCACAAACAAGTTAATTTTTGCTAAAGAGAATTTTTAAAATGGTTACAGAAGTTCATTGACAGGGAACTACCAGACATTCAAGCTAAATTCAGAAGATTATGTGGAAGCAGGAGTACTATACCAGATAGATTTTGGCTGAAAGCAGAGAACATCAGAAAGATGTTTAACTGTGTTTCACCAATTATGCAAAGACATTTGACTGTGTAAGTCATAGCAGATTATGGATCAAATTTCAAATAATGGGAATGCAAGAACACTTAAAATTTTGAAAACTATACATAGACCAAGTGGTAGTTGCTGTAACAGAAAACAAGGGGATACTACATGGTTTAAATTCATGAGAGGTGCACACAGTATCATCCCCATCCAATTTGTTTGCTGGGTAAATAATTTGAGAAATTGGACTGCATGAAGAAAATGGAGTCAGAATTGGAGAAAGACTCATGAATAACCATCTGTATGCAGATGATACAACCATGCTTATGGGAAGTGAAGAGGACTTGAAGTACATACTAATGAAGATAAAAGACTATAGCCTTTAATACAGATTGCACTTCAATGTTAAAAAAAAGTCACAATACTCACAGCTGGATTAATAAGTAACATCATTACAAACTGAGATTGAAGTTGTCAAGAATTTCATTTTACTTGGATCCATGATCAACAAACCTGGAAGAAGAATTAGGAAATCAGATGATGTGTTGTACTGATAATTCTGCTGTTACAGAGAATAGCGGTCACTTTGAGGACTATATTGCTCCTCACTGGTGGCATGCCATTTCTAATCACTTTGTGTACAGATGAAAGCTAGACAAGGAAAAGGAAGAACCAAAGAAGAGTGGATTCCTTTGAATTATGGTGCTGGCAAAGAATATTAAATGCATCATAGTCTGAAAGAAGTACTAATAATTCTTTTTTGGAAAGAAGTTTACTTCTGAATACCTTCAGGGCAACAGAAGAGAGGTTGGCAAACCCTCTTCTCACATACTTTGAACAAGTTAGCAGTAGGAACCCATCCCTGGAGAAGAACATTGTGTTAGTCCAGGTAGGCTAGAGGAACAAATTTCATAGACACGCATATAGTTATAAGGAAAAGGTTTATATACAAGAGGAACAGGGCATTGAGCACAGTCCAGTTCAAAGTCATAAGTCTGATATTAACCCATCTACCCAAAATCAGTCTATAAAATCTCCTTCCGACTCCCAAAGTCACAGGTCAGTGAGTGCAGAATCCGGCGCCGGCAGGGGTGTCCACATGATTCCTCACTTCCAGGGTTCAGGGTCCATCAAGAGCTGAAGCAACTCATCACTGGCAGAGGTTTCCATGTGGCCGCCCCAGCTTCAGAGGTCTGGCTCCCTCAGGGCAAAGCCGTGTGGTCTCTCCACCGGCTCTTCCAGCTTCTCAGGCGCTGCCATCTTGTCTTGTCCATGATTCATCTTCTCTGAGACTAACTCCCAACACTGGGGAAGATAGCTTCTCATCTTCACAAGGGAAATATCGCGAGATTTCCCAGAAAGTCATGCCCACATAGAGGCCTCATTAGCTACTCAATGGCTATCTCCAGATTAACAGGCCAGACTCCACCCCTACATCTCAATCATGAAATTAACATAAGCACATGACCGCCACAAACATCATACATGGTGGCATAGATCAGATAAAAAGAATCAGACTCTCAGTGAGATAGTGTGACACGGTGGCTGCAACAATGGATTCAATAGTAGGAGTAATGGTGAGGACTGCAGAGGATCAGGTAGCATTTTGGGTGCACCCCTGTGGTGTGGGGAGTGGTTTGCTTGCTTATTTAATGGTGAGTAGAAATTAAAACCAGCTCAATGGCACCTTACAACAACCAAGAACCACCACTTAGTAATGCTTTCTACTCCATATAGTTCATCCATTTACTTTACCACATTCAATTCTCATGACAACTGTGTGGATACAGTTGCATTTACGGATGAGGAAAATGGGGTGTTGAGTGTCTAGTTTGTCCATTATCACACAGCTAGTGAGGGACAGAGTCAAGATGAAAATATCCAGCATCTCCCATACGCAGTCCACACCAGGATTAGTATCTGAAGACTGTGATGGCCTGAAGATGATAACAGCTCATGGAACTTAAAGGTTAGTGTGCTCTGTATGAACTCATCTGATCTGCCACCCATATGAGGTCTATACGAGCTTCCTCTCCCTTTCTCAAATGAGAAAGCTAAGGAGCAGGGAATATAACAACTGGTTCAAGATCACACAGCTGATCAGGTGCAGACAGGACATGAATCCAGACTGTTATCTTTAAGAAGATATGAAGATGCCTGTGACAATGACGCCCTTGTGGTATGTGGAGATAGTTGCTTGCTTATTTAAGGAAGGTGGTGCAATGATTACTGTTGGCCTCTAAAAGCCAGTAAACCCTTAACCAACAGAGGCATAACATGTCAATACAGGAGCTGATCTCATATGCAAATCCTTTGGGATCATAGACCTAGAATTCTCTAGAATCTCCAAAATGGAGTAGAGCAGCAGCATTTCAGGCTGAACTCAAGGACTCTCAAAGGGCAAGGAACAGTCAGGACCCTAGAAATGCATGCCATGGCATAGCTTCTGGAATTTTCTCAGACTACTCTGATACGGGTGGGATTGTGAGGTCCTGAGAGAGAAGAGGCAGACCTACACATGACAGAACCAGAGACATAAAACTGTCAATAATTCTAAATCATAAATAGTCTATGAGTAGCCCTCACACAATTGGGGACGTCCTGAGTCTAATGGAAAGAGATTGCTTTTACATTTCTCTTTGCAACTGCTTGCTGGGAGGCTAGGAGCTGCCAGCCCCCTTTTTCCCTCCTCTCACCCATGTTAGGAAGAGAACAGAGATCTGGAGAGTCTCTGGATTGGCCCTTGTGGTGGAAAGGAAGTTGGCTTGGCTCTTAGTCTGGGACTGCTGAGGTGACACGCCTGGCTGCTCCTGCCACTGCATGGGTTCTGACACCGAGTCCAGGAGGCCTGGCGACAGGAGATTGGGGGTTGGCGCTGAAAGCACTGGACTTGGACATTCAGCCTGTTTACAGTTGGGCCACTCTGGATTGTCACTAGTTCTGGCTTTTGCTAGATGTCGTCTTCCCCTTTCAGAATCCTCCCTGTTCTGGATCCCCTTATCAAACCTTCTGTTTTCAACCTTGTCTCATTTAAAGAGTGAAGTAAGTAAGCCAGGTAGCTTTTGCCCTAATCTCGGCATTAGCAAATTTGTTCATTTGTTTACTAATTGGGCAGGATTAATCTTTCCATTATTTCCTGGTCCCACACTATGTGCCAAGCACCATCAATGTGAGAAGGACACAGTAAAATTGTTTGAGCAATTTTCGAACTATTAATTCTGGAGGACTATATAAAAAATCAAGAACATCACATATGAACAAAAGCAAAAGATTGTTAAAAAGACAGGAGAGAAAGAAAAGGCCAAAGTGACTAACTGAAGAGACTCTAGAACTTTCTCTTGAGCAGAGAATAACTGAAAAAAAAAAAGAAATATTGAAATAAGAGTGCTGAACAGAAAATCGTAAAGGGGAGCTGGAAGAGACGAAGCAAAGTATTAAAATGAAAAAAAAACTGGATTTTAGTGTTAGAAAGTCAAGAAAGAAAGTGAGGGAGGGAGAGAGGAGGAAGGAAGGAAGAAAAGAAGGAAGGGAAAAAAAAGAAGTAACATACTCAGGCTCAACATATCACAAGCTAAAAGAATTGAGAAAAAAAGAGCAAGCTTTGAGTTACAATATCAAAGGACCCCATGCTCCAAATATTGAATGGTGTAGGAAGCATCAAAAGAAGATGAACAGACTATTGTACCAAAAAGAATCGGTCAATGTCCAGCCATTTCAGGAGGCGGCCTATGATCAAGAACCAATTGTATTGAAGGAAGAAGTTGAAGTTGTACTCATGACATTAGCAAAAAAACAAGGCTCCAGGAATTGATAGAGTACCAGCTGAAATATTTCAACAAATGGATGAAGCACTAGCTCATCTATGCCAAGAAATTTAGAAGATTAACTGGCCAATCAATTGAAAGAGATCCATATTTGTGCCCATTCTAAAGAAAGGTGACCTAACAGAATTCAGAACTTATCAAACAGTAACATTAGTTTCACGTGGAAGTAAAATTTTGCCATTCATTCAACAATTACAGCAGCACATCAATAGGGAGCTGCTAGATATTCAAGTCAAATTCCAAGAGAATGTAGCACAAGAGATTGTGACATCAGCTAGATCTTGGCTCAAAGCAGAGACTACCAGAAAGGCATTTACTTGTGCTTTATTACTATTAAACTGTGTGGATCATATGGGTAACATTGTAAAGAATGAGAACTCTATCACATTTCATTGTACTCACACATAACTGTACATCTATCAAGAGGCAGTCAATATAGCAGAAAAGGAGGAAACTACATGATTTAAGGTCAGCAAAAGTGTGTGTCATGGTTCTACCTTTTCACCATACTTATTCAATATGCATGAGGAAAAACTCCAAGAAGCTGGACTATATTAAGAATATGTCATTGGGCTGAGCCCTGGTGGGCTAGTGGTTGTGCGTGGGACTGCGACCCACTGGGACGGAGGTTCAATTCCAGCAGTGGGGCTGGTCCTCCTACTCCCACCACCAGAGAGCAGTGATGCCAAAAAAAAAAAAAAGAATATGTCATTGGAAATAAAGTAACATAGGAAAATGATACAATTTTGTTTACTGAAAACAAGGAGGGCTTGAAGCACTTCATGAAAATCAGAGATTGCTGCCTTCAGTATAGATTGCAACTCAGTGTAAAGAAAACAAAATTTCTCAAAACCGAACCTATAGACAGCATCATGATCTATGGGGAAAAATATTGAATTTGTCGAAGATTTAATTTTGCTTGAATTCACACTCAATGCTCATGAAAGCATTAAGGAAATGAAATTGTTTTGCCTTTGGTCAAATCTGTTGCCCAAGATCTCCTAAAGTGTTGAGAAAAGACGCCAATGTAGAACTAAGGTGCACCTAACCCAAGTCATGGTATTTTCCATTGATTCGTCTGCATATGAAAGGTGAACAATGAGTGTCATGGTTATGTACCTATGTCAATTTCATGATCGAGATGTAGGAGTGGAGTCTATCCTGTTAATCTGGAGATAGCCATTGAGTAGCCAATGAGGCCTCTGTGTGGGCATGGCTTTCTCCTGAGACTTCTCATGGTATTTCCCTCATGGAGATGAGAGACCATTTTCCTTAATGGTTGGGAGTTGCTTCACTCACTGAGACAACGAACCACTGACAAGACGAGATGACAGCATGCTGATCGATCCTGATTCCTGGAGAATGGAGGAGCCAGAGGAGAAGCCACACAGCCTTACCCTGATGGAACCAGACCTCTGATGCTGGAAAAGTCACAGAGAGACCTCTGCCAGCACTGAGATGTTTCTATCACCAATGGATACTGCTGATGGACCCTGAGCCCTGGAAACAAGAAACCATGAGGGACCCCTGCCAGAGTCAGGACTCTGCACCCACTGGCCTGTGACTTCGTGAGTTGAAGGAGACTTTATAGACTGGTATCAAACATATGGGCTAATATCAGACTTAAGACTTTGAACTGGACTGGGTTGGGATGCTTTCTCAATATTCCATTCCTCTTGTATATAAACCTTTCCCGTACATGTAAATGTTTATGAATTTGCTTCTCTAGTCTACCCACTCAAACACAATGAGTAAGAAAGACTGAAGAAGAATTGACACCTTTGAATTATGATATTGTGAAACATACATAAAGTACCATTGTTTTCTAAGAACACACCAATCTATTTTGGGAGGAGCACATCCAGTATGGATGTTGGAACTATCTTATGTACAGTAGCCATGTTATGAAGAGCGATCAGTCCCTAGAGTAGAGGACAGTAAGAAAGAAGACTCCCAATGCAATGAATTGATAGTAGCTGTAACAAAGTTCTCGAGCATAACAATAGCTGTGAGGAATGGTGCAGGAATAGATTGGGTCTTGCTGTGCTGTACACAGAGCCACAGTGAATCAGAACCAATTTGAGTGCATCTAGCAACAATTCAAAACTCAGTTCCATGCAAGGACATAATTAAGCAAGGATCTGTGAGCCATTGTAACTTGTAACCAAAGGGCTTTTTATATCCACAGTCTCTATCTTTGGAGTCCCTATTTGGTACAAAACCAATCGACGGCTGATTGAAAGGTGAGAGGTTAAAGTTCTCTGAGAGGTGCTTCAAAAGAAAGTCCCTGTGGAGCACAATTTGACCTTGATACACATGAGGTCACCATGTGTTGGAGTCAGCCCCAAGATGAGAGGTCTGATTTGGTCTTTCCCCTTGATATGAGTTCTCTGTGGAGCTTGCATATGCAATGATCTAAGACCCAGACAGGTTACATGACTTATACAGGGTCCCTCAGCTAGTAAGACATGTAACAAGCATTTGAACACACATAAGGTAGATCTTCCAAAATCTGACAGGAGGTTCTGACTGGCTATTCATATAAATTGACTGCCAACACTTAGGAAAAAAGGATCAACAACTGTACCAAGAGAGATGTACTGTTGGTTGGCAGACAGACAAGATGTTGTGACATCAATGGATTGTAGGCCGTTTAAAGGGACAGTTTATTCTGGCAATCCTAAAATGGTCATTCTATTATGTTTTGCTTTTGCTTGTGTGTCTTAAGGTACACCTCAGGGGTGTGCAGTCATTGGGGGTCGCCCTCTCAAAGCTGAGTTGTTTGTTTCTCTGTTTTTTAGTAAGGGAAGCCTAGGGACATTGAACCTATAGGGGGAAAAACCATAACAATGGTTTGGGGGGAGGGTCAATATAGAGGAATGAGGGAGTATGAAAGAGATAACATCAAGAAGTCCAGGAAGGAAGCGTATGTTTGGAGATGGATTATGGAAGCATGATTTGACATGATTGAACTAAGGAATGATATGACATATGGATTACACGAGTACAGACAAAAAAAAAAAAGCCTAGACCCAAGAATGAGTTCTGGGCTCACACTGAATTCTAGCTCCAACTTAAGAACAATTAGCTCTTACATCATGGCCCGGCTCAACACTCACCTCATGAACTGATCACAGAAGACAAGGGTGCCACAGCAACATGTGATGAAGAAAGCAGATGGTGCCTGGCTGTCACTAGGAATAGTGACTGGGGTCTTGAAAGCTTGTATTCAAATAAGGAGCCATCTAACTCAGGAGCCAACTAAGTCCATACAGAAGAGAAAGATGCTTGTATGATCCAAAGATGTCTCTTACAAAACTTAAATACAGTGAAGAGAAAAGTATCAGAGCTAAAATTATGAACACACACTTTGTAAAGGCTATGGAGGAGAGGGAGAGCCCCAAACTCACCTGCAGAGTATCTAGACAGATGGAGTTGTGGGCAGATCCCCTCTAATCAAAGGCAAGAGTCCTGAACAGCCTAGCAGGCAGAGACCATTGCCATCTTGATTATACTTCATCAAACTCCAGTTGGCCTCACCAAGGACATGACCTGAATTTGTTCTGGCTTCAAACATCTCTTCGGGGTTCCATGACAGAAATTCATGACAAACCTTCCCTGGTTTCTTCAATGTTGATGAGGTTTTCTCTCTCACACACATTATTTGTATTCTTGTCATTATACTATTATGATCTTATCCTGACTACCTTAGTATAATTTTTTTTATTGCCTTCTATTGGCATCCTCAGATGTGGAGCACAGGAGTGGAGGTGTAATAATAATAATTGATACAAGGTTTTATAGAGAATGCAAGGGTGAGGGTGACTGATAGGAAAGGAAAGAGGATTTGAGGAGTATATAAATAATGAAGGTGGAAGGAGGGAGGAAGCACTAGAACTGACATGATTGCACAATTCAATGTTGAAGGCGATTTAACCATGGGGTGGGGTGAGGTATATGGAAGTGCTCTAAATAGATGTGTTGCTGCTCAGATAATTCCCCTCAATATGATTGAATGATTGGAAATAGTCAAATTGTTGAATATATAAGTTTTGTGCCAATAAAAATGTTGAGACAAAAAGAATTTCCATGAAGAACCAACCAGGTTAACTGAGATTCTTTGTCACATATCATACACTTCTGTAGCTAAGTCACTATTAAAGAGTTGTATGTACCTCTTCACAATTGGTTCTAGTGCAACCTCCTGTCTCTCTAATTCATTATTTGCTCTCCAATCTCCCTCACCTCCCCACCTCCAATGCCTGAAAAACAATCCCACCATTTATTGTCTCTATGCATCCAGTCCTTCTGAGTTTCTTAAACTGGGAAACATAACAGAAACATTAAAAAACAAAACAAAATAATAATAAAATAAAGCATAAGAAAGAAAAAAATAAAGCAATATTAAAATAAGCCAGGAGGAAATTTTCTGTAATGGCACAAGAAAGAAATATTTAAACCTAGAGCCAATTCAGGGTGGGTCAAAAGGCAGGTCAACTGACCATAGTTCATCCATTCTATTCAAGTTTACAATGATAGCACTCCTGCTTTACCCTTTCCTTCATGATATTTAATTGATATGCTTTATGAAAAGCTTATTTTGAGCTTTGTTTGATTGGGTTTCTGGGTTTTTTTGTTCATTTATTTGAGGAAATCTTGTGTAGAGAATGAGGGTTACGGCCTACATTTTGGTATTGAAGATACACGTCTGTCCTGCCTCTTGCTGAATGACTATAAGTTGGGTTATTCTATTAGCTTTGCTTTCTCAGTCACAGAGTGAATAACTGAAGAATTGACTCATGGATAATAATGGGAACACAGAAAGGGCTAGCCAGGAGAGGGAGGAGGGCTCTATGGTAATGAGTGAAAACAGGAGATATACTCAACACAGAGGGAGGCCATCCAGAAAGTGGAGAGCAGGGTCCGGAAAGGAGAGAGAGGGGTGCAGAAACTGCTGAGAGTGCCCCCATTTTCTTAGAGCTGATCCTGGAGGAGAAGGAGCCCCGGTAATACAGTGGGCTCCCATTAGGGCTGCTAACCTTGAGGTTAGCAATTTAATTCAATACCACCAGACACTTTGTGGGAGAAAGATGAGACTTTTTATCCCTATAAAGAGTTACAGTTGGCTGAGCCCTGGTGGCGTAAGTGGTTGAGTGCAGGACTGCGGCCAGCAGGCTTGGCAGTTCAAATCCAGCCACGGCTCTCAGGAGCAGCGCTGGGGAGCTCCCATGACCACCAGAGGGCAGTGATGCCCCCCACCCCCAAAGAGTTACAGTCTTAGGAATCCACAGGGAGCAGGTCTACCCTATGCTAGAAGGTCCCTGTGATTGGGAATCTACCTGATGGCAGTGTGTTTGGCTTGGCAGTTTGAATCTTGAGGAGGGGGAGGAGTTGGTAAGGTAAGCCCCACTCACGCATCCCAGAGATTTAGTTCCGGAGATCATGTGGGCCGCCTGTCCTGTTTTACAAATGAAGAAAACTGAAGGTAAAGTGATTGGTTCAAGGAGGAATTGACGATATAACTGGGCCTTGGTTGTTGGTCTTGACACTGCTCCTCATGTGCTGTTTCTATCAGACCATGATCTAATCCAGGAGCAGCAAACTTTTTCTGTAATGGGCCGAAGAGTAAATATTTTAGGTTTGCAGGCCATGGAGCCTCTGTGAGAACTACTCAAATTTGCCATGGTGGCCCCCAAAAGAGATGCCTAGCTGTGTTCCAGTAAAACTTTATTTTAAAAATCTGTAGGGTGATAGGTTTGGTCCATGGTCTATAGTTTTCTGACTTCTACTCTCGCTAGTCTTCTTTTTAAAACATTCCCTCCAAGGAAAAGAGATAGTCTCCATATAGAGATAGCGACTGGTGGTTTAGAAAACAGAATGCTATCTTCCAATTTGGGGGCTCTGAGAGCAGACGAGGTTCAATGGTGTAGCCTCAGAAAGATGAAAAGAAGTCATTCTGTGTCACTGAAACCTACTGTATTAAACTTTGATAACATCTATCTTTTTTTCCTTTTATGATAATGTTGCTTACTGGAAACCATCCGTTTCCAAAGTTGCAAGAGTGAACAAACAGTGCTCAGTTAGGGCAAGACATAGTGAAAGGAGATCAAGCTTAATAACTCATGGTTTCTAGCTCAAAAGGGATCACTAAGGAAGGCTAAGGTGCTATATGAAGAATTTCTACATTGCCTCTATTCAAATTCCTCTTCATTTTATAAAGAATTTTGGTTGATTAAAGAACTGAGTGGATAATTGCCCTCCAGAATCACCTTCTGTCCCCTCAAGAGTAAATGGGTTCAAAGAACTCAGTCAAAAGCTGAATATGCTTGATTATGTTACACTCAACCCAAAGATATGGGGAAAGATGAGCACTCAGTAGACAGAGATGGAAGGAGAAATTATGTAAGCCCAATAAATAAAAGGAAAAGACCACCTGTCTGTGAGACCCGAAATGACAGGTTCATATGAATTTTCAAATTTGGAATTTCAGCATCCATTCTTAGATAAATCTACAAAGCAGTCGTTTTCTTTAATGGCATTTTTTTTCTTTAGAATTAAGATCTTGCTAGTATACGATCATCTCTCCATTCCATGAGTTACAACCTTCAAAAGCTTTAAGATTTGTAATGTGGTACTCCCAAGGACTCATCCGTCGTCCATTACACAGCAACAGGGAGTCAAGGAATAGCGGCCACTGTGGCATTGGGTATTTTTTAATTGATTAGAAGTTACCTAGGATGTACCATGTGGAGACAAGAACAGCCTTGTCCATGGACAGGACAATTTCGTGTGACTCTTTCAAGAATGTAAGAAAGAAGGAAGGGAGAAGTAACATCACAAGCACTCATCCGAAGAACGGCATGCGAGTTTATCGAAAACAAGCAAACAAACAGCCTCCAGCTCATTGCCATCAAGTTTGACGGCAGCTCGCGGCAACCCGGCAGGATGGTGCAAGGCGGCCCCTGTGGGTTTGCGAGACTCTAACTTTGTAGAGGAGTAGAAAGCCAGATTTTCTCCCTCAGAGGCCGGTGGTTTCAAACGGCTGCTCTTTCTCTTAGCAACCCGCTGGGTAATATCAGTGCGTCTGTGAGCACCTCGTTAGCGGGCCCTTATCTCCTGTAGGTGGTCCCCGGCTGGGGCAAGTAGTTGCTAAGGGGAAAGCTGGAGGTTCCAGCGATGCAGACTGCAGACGCTCTTCTGAAACACTTGGGGATTTTCTTCGAAGAACTCTGCCGTTGAAAACTCTTCAAAACCCACTGTCCTACCCTGTCCTACCCATGAGCCGAAGCCGACTCCTTGGCACCTGGTCTCACCGAGTCACTATCAGGATGCTTTTGACGACTCTGAAAAACCACCTTAAAGAGCTGATCCTATCCACTCATTTATCTTAATTTTGGATTCTGTGAAGAGAATGTTGATGGGCTGGGAACGGATTCCTTTTTATCCAAGTGAGAAGAATATGGAAACATTTCTGCCTTGTCCTTCACATTTGATTGATACTTTTCACTTTGAAAGTTAATTATATCTGCCGGGAAGGGAAAATGGAATCCAGAAACATGGGCGTTCTTTTCATGAATTTTCATTCTGAAAATGTAGGTCATCTGTTATGTTCTCTCATGACTCAGTTTACTTGTCTACCAGCTAAAGTGATATTCTTTGCAGGGAGTGAATTATGGAATTGGCTTGTTATCGTCCCTCCTCTGGTAGAATTTCAGTTCTGGAAGGACCCTCACGGTCAACCTTAATTCATGGCAGGATGCTGCTCCTTTCGGTTCCTAGCAGGTGGTTATTTCGCCCTTGTGTGTACTCTTCCTAGTACCAAACCTACTGCAATTGACTCACAGCAAATGTGGTAGTTACATAATCTGGTATCAATTTGAGAGGATTATCAGTGAAAGGGTGGAGTCTGGCCTGTCAATCAAAATCAAACCAGTGAGGTCTCTGTGGACGTAATCTTCTTTTGAGAATTCTGGGAATTCCTGGGTTTCTTCTTTGGAGATGGGGGGAGATGCTCTGGGGTCACTCCCTTGAACACTCCACTGACGAGACACAATGAAGCCACGTTCTGGGCACTGGAGAAGTCATATGGACATACCCTGATGCAAGCAGATCTCTGGAGCTGGAGAAGCCATGTAGAGACCCTAGCCAGCACTGAGATGCTTACAATACCACTGGATCCACAAGACTTTCTACCCACCGGCCTGTGATCTTCCTGTATTCATCAATCATTGCATGTGTTATGTGAGTCTGAAGAGGACTTCATAGCTTGGTATTACCCATATGGAGTGATATTAGATTCATGGGCTTGATCTGGATTCGGCTGGAATGTTTTCTTAAATTCAACTGCTCTTGCATATAAAGCACTTTCCTATATGCACATGTGTGTCAATGAATTTGTTTATCTGGTCTACCCAGACTAACATAGCAACCATGGTCCTGACTTATAGTAACTTATACAGGGTTTCTGTATTTGACTGGGTTATCCGGAGAAGCAAACCCAATGACACCCATATATGTAGAAGAAAGAGATTTATATCAAGAAATAAGTTTAAATCAAGAATCCAGCCCAGCCCAGTCCATAAAGTCCATGGGTCTGAGGAGCTGGATCCCTCTCTAGACTCACAAAGCTGCAAGCTGATGACGCAGAGATGTAAAATGGGGATTCAGGAGCTCACAGGCTGGTGGGTGCAGATCCTCATGGATCCCAGGTTGATGGAAACATGGCAGTGCTCCAACAACTCCCTGGGTTGGCTACCCACACGGGATTACCCCTGAAGGCAGAACCATAATACCAGAAAGCAAGGAGCTTGAAGGGACCCAGAGCGAGCGAGAGAAGTTCCCAGTGTCTCTATTATGCGAAAGTCACTTGCCTAAGGAAACATCATCAGGTTTCTACCCAACTGGCAGGTTTGACTCCACCCCTAGCTCCACACAGTTACCCTCAAGCTGGCATAAAATCTAACTGTCATTTTCCAAAGCTCTAAATATTCAGGAGAATAGACGTCTTTCTCCTGCAGAACTTCTTATGGATTTGAACCACTGATTTTGTGGTTGGCGGTCTAACAACTAACCTACAGTGCCACCAGGGCTCCTCCTTCCAGCGACCAGAGTCTTCTACATTTAAACTCACTGCCTTGTAGTCTATCCTGACTCATGGTGACCCTCTAGGATAGGATAGAATTGCCCATGTAAGTTTTCAAGACAGTAAAGGTTTACCAGAGTAGAAAGCACATTCAGGGCAACCATTTTATTTTTGAATTGGTATAATCATTTACACATTCTTTCTTACATCAAACACCGTCTTATAATGCCTACCTTTTGTTTTTAATTCTGTCTTGTGAAGAAAAGCAGAGTACATAAAACCTTTTCACCACATTTCAGCCATCTCTTTTATACATTTATTGTTAAGTCACTTGATATGTATTATAGAAGAGAATTTTGAAAAATCTGCACAGCTAATGACATAGCTCTATTTTTAAAAATCTGATCAGGAAAAATAAGATCTAGGGCTTCCCATGAGATGTGATACCCTGGATATGTTTATAAATGTTGGCATTTAGTGGAGAGGTTACAAAACCAGTTAGAAGAGGCTTATAATATATATATATAATATATATATATATTCCTATTTTAGAGGGCCCATTCCAATGAGAAGTAACTCAACAGAATATGGAAATTATTGAACAATATTATGAAAATCACAGTCAAGTAAAATTTTGTTGACGATAATTCAAAAATAGTTGACATCAGTAGGGATTTGCCAGAACTTTAACCTGGAATCAGAAGAGGACATCAAACAAAGGATACCATTATTGATATAAGATGGGTGTTGGCTGAAGCAAAGAATACTAGAGAGATGCTTATTTGTGTCTCATTAAATAAAAAAGGCATTTAACTGTGCGGATAGCACAGAGAAGAATGGGAATTCTAAGAGATTTAATTGTGCTTATGTGTAGCCCTGACCAACAGACAGTCTTGGGAATAAAACTAGAGGATCCTGAGTAGTTTAAATTGAGAAAAGTTGTGCATGGCAGCAGTATTCTTTAACCACACTTATTCAATCTGAAGGCTTAGTAAATAATTAGAGAAGCTGGATTATGGGAAGACAAACATGACATCAGTATTGGAGAAAGATTCATGAACAACTTGTATACAGATGGCACGATTTTACTTCTTGAAAGTGAAAAAGAACTTGAAGCATTTCCTGATGGAGATCAAGGATGACAGCTTTCACTATGTACTCATTAGGGATACCAGAAGTTCTCACAACTGAACCAGTAAGCAACATCATCATAAATGGAAAGAAAAGATTGATGTTAGCAAGGATTTCACTTGACTTGCCACAATCAGTGTTCAAGGAAGCAGCAGTCAAGAAATCAAATGACATCTTTTCAGAAGACTTAAGGCGCACCTGACCCAAGCCAGGGTATTTTCAAAGGCCTCATATGAATCGAATGACTGGAAAATGACTGAGGGAGACATAAGAATTTATTCCTTTGAACTGTGGAGCTGGCAAAGAATGTTAAATATACTATGGACAGTCGGAAGAATGAGCTGATGCGTCTTAGAAGAAGTGCAGCCAGAATGCTTCTTATAGCAGGGCATGGGGAGAATTAGTCTCACATTCTTTGGACATGTTAACAGGAGGGACCAGTCCCTGGAGAGTGACATCATGCTTGGTAAAGTAGAAGGTCACTGAAAATGAGGATGATCCCTAAGAAGGTGGATTAACACAACAACAGACTCAGGGAAGGAGTAATTGCGAGGGTGGTGCAGGACTGGGCAGTGACTTGTTCTGTTGCACATAATCAAGATGGACTACACAAAACTAACAATAACCACATCTTAGGGGGGGTTTGACAAAAGTGTTCTCTTAATAATCAATAGATATTTGTTGAGTATCTGTTATTATTTATTCTTCTGTTTATGTTGCATCAAAAAAATAAGCAGCCCTAAATTTTTGCCTTTGTAAGGTTTATGCTTAGTGAAATAATTTTTTAAATTTTCTTTTATTGTTTTTTTTTGTTTTTTTGGGGGGGGGGCAACACTGCCCTCTGGTGGGAGGCCCAGCCTTGCTCCTGGAGAGCTGCTGCTGGATTTGAATCACCAAGCCAGTGGCCAACAGTCCCGTACTCAACCACTACAACACCAAGGCTCAGCCAGTGAAAGAATTAAAAAAAACAAACAAACAATAAAAACATCCTGCTGTTGTTGTCAATGCATTTGTTCCAACTCATATCAACCCCATTTCTAAGAGAATGAAATATTGCATGGGGTCTGTTACCATCCTCACAACTGTTGTTAAATTCAAGTTCATTGTCATAGTCATGGAGTCAATACAGTTAGTTGAGGGGCTTCCTCTTTTTTGCTGTTCTATTTTACTGTGCATGATGTCCTTTTCTGGTCCCTCCTAATAACAAATAAGCAAATCACATTGTGATTTAGAAGGTGGCAAGTTCTTTGAAGAAAGAAGAGTGCTGTGAGATTGCACAGCTGGGTCTGAGTCCTGACCCATCGTTAACAAAGAAACACCCCCACCCCCCCAGTCCTGCACCGTCTATGGACTGGTTCCTATCTTTGCAGCCAGTGTGGCAATCCATCTCATTGAGGGAGTGCCTCTTTTTCCCTGCTCCTCCAGGGTTGTGAGTAAAGATGGCAAATGACAGGGTTCCAGAGGGGTTCTGGAGATTCAAGCAAGAAGACTTACTAAAAATGTCCAAGAGAGGTAGGAGGAAACACAAAAATAAATCAAAATACCAAGATTGTGTATTTTAAAAAGTCATGATTCATGCTGGAGAGTTGCCTTTAACAAGCTAAATGTGACTTGGTCATTGTGAATGGTAGCTTTGCCAAGGAGATTTTGTCTTGGGTGGGAATGTGAGGAAAGTGAGAATTTTGCTGGCCTGAATGTGTTGCTATTGTCCAGAGAGCAGAGTGAGGTGAAACATGACGTTCTTTGAGGAAATATGGGAGATCCCCTGAACGCCAGTATCACACCCCCCAAAGCCGCCTAAGGCAAGTGGCATTGGCTGGTCTGTGCCATCTCCACAGATGACATGTGGGATGCCACTGTGTCTCATTGAAGGTCTCCCACTTTTATTATTGGCTTGGTAATGTAAACATCTTCCAGGCAGATATTCTTAACAGCAAATTTATAACATCTGAAATTATTTTTTTTGTAGTAAGAAAACCCTCTCTATATTCACTTTGGAGGTTCAGTATATAGTTAATATGTGTGACATGGAGTGAGACTGGGGCCTTCGAAAGTAAGAGGGTCCTATTCAAAAAGGTCTAAAAAAACATCCTCTTCTGAGGTCATTCATAGGTCTCAGGGAACCACCCACCAATTTAATAAAAAATCAAGGTAATCTATCCAGTCAGTTTGGAAGTCAAAGTGCATAAGATAAAATAACAGTTAAAATATAGGCCTGGGAGAGAAAAGGTTTCTAGTTTTTGAATTCAGGTTCTGGGGTAGAAAAGCACCTTTCTTCTAGCTTCCTGTGTGCTCACTCTGTCTGACTTCCTACTCTCACCTCTTCCCCCCTTCTTCCTTCCATAACTCGGCCGCATAATTTACTCTTAGTAGCTTCTTTCTGGAACAAATTCTCACCTAGCAATCCCTTTCAGAGTGTTGCAGCAACAGAGTTCTCAAAGGTTTTGATTGATGGGCTTTGAAACACGCTTTCTTTTTGGAAATATTTATATTTGATCCCTTTTGGACAGACTGCACATAACTAGGGCTTATCACATTGCTGGAAATTATGAGCAGACTCTAACAGACAGAAACTCTGAGTGTACCACGGCCTGAGAGAGTAAGGATTAATATCCATTTGTGCCATGCTGTCCTCAACCCCTGATAACTGTAAATAACATTTGGAAACGATTGAGGTGCATCATGATCTATTACATAGCGGCAGTGATTCTGGTTGTTATGTCTTCCACAGTGATTTATCATTCTCTACAGTGACACAAATCATAGTCCTGGCCTGACACTCCGGAATGTATGATCCACTGACTGTAGCAGTGATGAATTTGTGTTTATATCATAATGTTTTTAACCTGAGTTAAACCTGACCTCCCGCTCCAATTTGGAAATGCATTGAAATAAAAAAAATTTAAACCTCTTTGGTTTGGCAGTTGTACAAATGGTATACAAATGGTGACTATGTCAGATTTGAGGGAAATTAATAGTGAAATTGATATTTTTCTAAAGTGCTACCATTTTAACATACTGAGCATCCCCTTGTTCCAGTAATCAGCATTCTCAGAGGTTTTCATTAGGAGAAGGGTTTGGCATTTTGCTCTTCCTAGGCCTGAAAAATCAAGAAGCTACTAGTTTCTATTTAGGGATATATTTGAAGTGTGCACATGGGCTTTACAAGAATCCCTGATAGCATTATGGGTTATGAGTCAGACTGCTAACCACAAGATCAGTAGTTCAAGACCACCAACTGCCCTGTGGGAGAAAGTAGAGGATTTCTACTTTTGTAAAAAATACTTACAGCCTCAGAAGCCTACAGAGGCAGTTCTACTCTGTCCTGTAGGGTCACAATGAGTCGGAATCAACACATGAGCAACAAATTTGGAGTTTTTTGGATGTGTGGTTTGGGGTAAATGTTTATGTCTGTGTGCATATACACTTGTTCCATGAGTGGGACTAGTCATTGAACCCAGTTTGCCCTAAAGCAATTATTTTGTCCTTTAAATAGGATCAAGGGGCTTAGGAAGATCTTTAGGAGGTTCTATATATAAAAGCATCATTTTTTTAAACATATTTCTTTTCTGTGAAGAGTGGGAAGTGTATGAAATTTAATCACACACATACACACATTCATGCCTTACTCGTTGACTCAATTAGGTTTTAAAGACCAGTTTGCTATGTGAAAATTAGTGTGCACAAATGGAGGATGATCACATCACATCACCAAAACAAGGATGACTACAGCATTCAACTCTGAGAATCATAGCCCCGCAAAGTCAGCACGTAATCTTAGCCCTAACCACATACATTACTCTGGCTTCACACTTAGGCTTCCAACTCTGATGGATATACATCATTAACACACAAAACATTCAGATAGTTGGGTTTTCTTTTATGATAGTCATAAATACAATATGGTGAAAAACTAGATCGTCAATAATGTATGGCCAAGAAGACTTCAAAAAGATGGTGGGGAAATTCCATTATCTTTCAAATTCAATTTTCCCACCAACTTTTTGAAGCCCTTTCAACTATATTCTTATTTTTCCTAACTCGAATGAACTTCTTATTTGCCCCAAATTGATGTTTTTTTTTCATTTAGAGGAAGACCCCAAAGATCATGGGCTAAGAAATGATATTCAAGTTGTTATTATTTACATGAAAAAAGAAACAGTCCCATTTTATGATATTTATTTTTAGTTATTTCTCCTAGATTGCCAGTTTCGAAGCCAAATGTGACATAATGCTCTGACCTGGCACAGAAGTAAGGAGGGTACTTTTCACCAAGTGCACTCAGTGGTAGAACATCATTTCCACAGTCTCTTGGTCTATGAGGGCACCGATATCCTCAGTGTCCTTCCACACTCACAGATAGTTTCCTATTTTCAGATGCCTGTCAATTGACTGAACTGATGACTTGGCCTCTGAGGAAATGCTACTACAACCTCTATTTTAACTGAAGTTCCCTGGAAGCAACTTGGCTTATGCTACTGAAGCTGGGAGCCCATGGGACCATGAGAAGGGGAATTTCAGGCTGGTGTGGACCCAAAAGAAAGTGGAAACATGGTCAGTTCCATTGCTTACATCCCGCTTCTGACCTGGAAAAGTGGATGTGATCTCTTATTTTAGCTTATTTTCAAATTTTTAGATGTCTAATAAAAAAGATCTCAAAACAACTGAAGTATCTTTACCATCTGGAAACCTAAAAATGATAGGGATTTTCTACAGTGATGGTAATTTGCCAATTTAGATTTCTGATGAAGGGAACAATAACATCGATAGTGACCCTAACTTTAAAACCAGGATGAAGGTCATGAGTTTTCAATATAGACCAGTACTTTGCATCTCTCTCAATCTCACCACCATCCATAAAAATGCCTCATTGTGTTTTTGAGACTTTTAGATTCTTTACAAGAGTAGACAGTCTATCTTTCTCCCACAGCTGGTGGATTCGAACTGCTGATCTTGATGTCAGTGACTGAATATAACTTCACTTCACTGCTAGGCTCCTCTGTACTTTGAAAAGCCTTATTCATTCTCTCTCTCTCTCTCTCTCTCTCTCTCTTTCTCTCTCTCTCGCTAGGTAAGTTATTAATACCACTCAGTATCTTGGCAAACACCGTTCCTCACTACATTCTACTTTTTTATAAATATCTTATCTCATTCAACCCAACAGAAAGCCTAATACTTTATATAGCCATGAAATCTAGCACCCCACCTTCACTGGATAATTCTTTTTCTTTTTCAAAGCCCAATCTTTCTTAAACTCAGTTCATATCACAATAACATTAATTGCTATTTTATGCATATTCACAGACAGGCTGCTTCACAACTTTACTTCTTGGTAACTTGCAAGTACACTGGTTGACAGCATCTTCAATTAGCAGAGTGATTTCCATATCCTGGACATATACATTGATCAGGAAAGATGACAATTTATATTTAGACAGATGCAGACTGCATATTTTAAATATATTTCCCATTTGGCAAAAATGGTGTTGTAGCTAATGTATGTACAATATTTCCAAAAACATTGGTACTTTCCCATAAATATCTTCCATATTTTTTCCAGTGAGTAATAAAAAAGGTTGAGGTGGGATGTGTTTTATCCCACCACATTATATCATTCCTATTTTTCCTCTTTGTTGGATGGCAATCAGGGGCCCTGATGCCAAGCTTTGGAAGCAACAGCATCTGGCTCCTTGGCAGATCCTGCAGGCAGACTTGTTGCCAGCTTCTAAGCTGTGTCTGGGTCTGTTGCATGGTTTGGCTGCAGATGGACTCTCTGGGTTGCCTCGTGCTTCTGGAAGCCAGTCCTGGCTTTCCTTTGATTCTGAGGACTTTACTCATTTTTATTCATTTGTGAAGAAGGGCCCATCCAAATGCTTTATGAAACCAACATTGGCGAACATTAATGGATCAAATTTTGCCTTTGAAAAGGCAGAGGTCAGTGTGTACCTGCACAGGAAGCATGGCATCCTGAAGATTGGGTCTACGCATTTCTGTGTTTCTTCCATGAACTTCGATTCTAAGGAGCTTGGAAAGAAGCCAATTGTGTGTTACCATCTCCCCTCCTCTAAGATGGGCCTGTGTGGTTACCTGGAAAGGCAGAAACCAGGGAGAGCCCAGACATCCTCAGATCAGTAAACTCTGCTACTTCTTTTGACTTCTCAATGAAAAGCAAATTAACACTCATACCCAAGGTCGTCTCATCTTATCTCCTGTCCTCTATTCTTGTTTACATGAATGTGGGGTGACACGATGGTTAGATAGAAAGATGAACATTGTTTTAATTTAGCTTGAATTAAGCATAGGTACGGTTCAAAGCCAGATCATTCTCATTCATATTTCTGGGACTCTACCTTGTAGGGAGGGTTTGTCCCTCCCCCAGTTTTCCTAGCATTGCTAAATTCCATCACCATTTATTTTGTTTATTTTTCTAGTACACGGAAAAACTATCTCAGCAAAGAGCCCCAATAAAGTGATTTATAAACAAGCTAAAACTAAAACTCTATCACGCATCTTAATTAAAATGCAACTGTTCAGTTGTTATGAAAATTATCACAAGAACTTGATGACATCTCTTGAGTGCACCCATTCTACCATTGATTCATTTATTATCAGGTATTTATTGAATATTTATTGAAGTCTCACATAGCAACAAAATAAACAAAGTTCCCCTAAATAATGCTATTTTGAAAAACCAAACCCCAAACCATAGTAGCACATTGTGCCAAGAAAAACTCAGATGGATCAATAAACCAATAAAAGCTTAAGAATACTTTTTGGGTAACTTAAGAATGGGAGATAAGATTCTATGTCCACTAAAGAAAAGCTGAATTTCTCTAGAACTCTCCAAATGAACTTTTCCTTCTTTAAATTCCATTGACTCTTAGAATGCCTCAGTCCTTCGAGGTTCAATTAAAGCAGATGAAGCAAAGCCAGGATGGACCTGATTCTGTAAAATCTGGGTGTTCTGGAATTTACTGGCTTGAATGAAAGGATTATGAATCAACATTCTGCTAGGAAATTGATCTCTGTTTCAGAAACAAGTACAGTGAATGAATGTCTTCACCGGCAGAGATATAATAACGTCGCCCAGCTCAAAGACGGTGGCCAACACACAGCACTTTGAATGAGTGTCACTCTGCACAGTTCTGACAACAGTGCAATCTTTTAGACCAGACTGCAGAAAGTGTTCATGACACTTCTTTCCATTCGAGGGCTTCAACCAATAAATGTCTCCATTCTTGGTATTGTTCCAGTAACACCCACATTTTGCAAATTTAGGTCTGTTCGGATTTCACTGCAGGACATAACTGAAGCAGTTAGAAGCCATTTGAAGTCCCAGTCTGAAATGTGTCAATAGGGTATAGAATACCGACCGATTTTCTTTACCTAGATTAATCAGGAGCCATTGTCTACATTGTTTGGTCACCAAGTGTATATATTATCATGAGCAGAAACTTTTGGAAGGCTTGAAAGCAATTAATTCTAATTCACCAGAAAGCAATGAAGGGCTCTGCTAGTAAACAAGAATATTTGCTGTTGTCTCTTGTTGCACTGGAATCCAGGAGTTACGCAAGGGGTCAATATACTCATCTGCCAACAGAAAGGTTAGAGATTCAAGTCCACACAGAGACAGAAGAAAGGCTTGGTGTTCTGCTTCTGAAAAACCAGCCAGGGAAAATCCTGTCGAGCACATTTATTTCTACTCAGACACACATGGGGTCACCATGAGTTGGGATGAAATCAACAGTAACTGTTTTCTTCATCATTGCACATGTGAACACAAAGGACCATTAAATACTGTGCCTATCACAACATGACCCTCTCACAATATGCAATGGATCATTCTTGTGTGTCAATTGAGTGCCTGAATGGACTTTCATATTTTTGAGAAAACACTCTTCTCAGATCATCACTATTTAGTTAATATCATTTTTCAAATCATTACAACTGCCAAATGCCTATTACTTTTATATTGTTCCCTATTCTATCACTTTATAAAAAGCAGAAATTTGCCTTCACAAACATCACTAAAACTCCCATAGTTTAATCTAGTTAATATAAATTATGCTTTCTATCCCTGGTCAGTAAGGAAACTCATCTGAATGATGTGTTCATTGGACTGAAAGAACGAAGCCCTTTGACTCAATCTATAAGACATTTCTTTTTTTCCCTTAAGTAAAATATTGTACTGAATCCATTGTTCATATGCTTGAATGTATCAATCAATTTAGGTAGTAGAACCAATTATGGATATGTGCATAATCACAGTAATGAGATCACCTTCATTTCAAGGCCATTTTTTACTATTGGACAAAATATTTTCCTTCATGTTGAATTTAAGTATGCTCCACTTAGAGTGAGTAAAATCTTTTACCACTAGTTTTCTATCAATTGAAAATGCTATATGATCCACTGCAATTTGTTATTCAAATGCAGTTAGTTTCACAGCCTTGTTATCACAGAAATTAGACTCAGTCAGAATGACCTTGAAATTCCTTAGTTAGATACATGCAATGACTGGTACTACTCTTCCCAAAATGTTACAAAAAGAGAAGATGGCTTTAATATGAAAGTATCCTGTTTGCCAAATGGGCTCAAAACGTTTCTAAGATACAAAACTTGCTGGCCAAATGACTCCTGGGATTCTTCTGTTTCCTGTGAGGTTCTGTGGGAAAAGGCCACGTTAAGGTGACTGGGACTGGTTCCTGGAGAGGCTCTAGGAAGGACCCTCTCTTGATCAGGTTAGAGAAGACTAGACTGTGGGTGTCCCCCATTTTAACTTTTCATAAGCAACCTCGTGACACAGTTTACAATCTCCTCTTTAAGAGTCCTTTGATCTCCTCTCTGGGATGTGTTGAGGGCACGGATGCTTGTGGTCTCTAGTCCACGGAAGGATGCTACATAAACAAATGGAATCTGTGGAATATTGTGAAGTTTGAGGATTCTGGACAAACAGCTCAGATGGGCCGAAAAGGCTGCGCTATCTCACGGATCCTGCTTGCTGCTGCTCTTCTTTGTTGCCATGGAGCCTGCTCCAACACATGGCAGTCATAGGTAAAACAGAACAAATTGCTGCCTGGTCCTGTTTCTCCTTCGTGATCATTGGTATGTTTGAGTCTCTGTGGCTCTTGTTCCGATCTGTCTATTTAGGATCTCCCTGCTTTTGCCGACATTGCACACCAGTAAGTCCTTTTCTCGCTATTGAACTTTCCTCATGGGTATTTCTGAACTAAAGCAAGCAGAAGTCTTGACGTCCTTGCTTCTATAGAGAGTTCCAGTTGCATTTCTTGTGAGGTGCATCTCTTCATTCTTCTGACAGCCCATGACTCATAGGCGTCTCACACGGTAATGTCAATCCCAAACTCTGAAGTTTTTCCTCCCCTCATGCCACCTTCTTTCCTTCACAACAAAGCTCC
Source organism: Nesogale talazaci (assembly GCA_004026705.1). NCBI lineage: Eukaryota > Metazoa > Chordata > Mammalia > Afrosoricida > Tenrecidae > Nesogale > Nesogale talazaci. The sequence continues at coordinate 99,159 of PVJH01005003.1, forward strand.
CTACTTTCCGTAAATCACATCATGCTCCCCAATGGACCCAACTAAAGACCTTTGCTGGAAATGGTAAACCCAATAATGACACAATCAAGAGGAATGATGGAGCGCTCACTGTCAAAAAGAACGTTTCAAGATCCATCTTGAAGTACCATGAGGTCTGTGGAAGGTCACTAAAAAGGCAAGAAAGCAAGAAAAGACCACCGAGGACGTTAGAAGAGACTCTGCAACTCACCTTTACTCCTACAGTACCTAAGGCAAATGGGAGAAACGATGAAGTAAAGAGTGGAAATAAGAAAGGAAAGTATTACAAGAAAATCAAAGACATGGAGTTAGAGGACCCAAAAAGGAAGAACATATTCACTCTATTTTAAACTGAGAAAAAAAAAACTTGAAGAAAAAAATTCAAGTTTCAAATTTCAATATTGAAAAATGCTGTGGGCACAACATTGAATGATTCTGCAAGCATGAAAAAAGAGAGCTGGAAAGAATTCACAAAGTCATAGTATTAAAAGGAACTAGTCAACACTGAGCCATTTTAAGGGGTAGCGTAGGAGCAAGAACCAATGGGACGAAAAGAATAAGTCTAAGCTGCACCGAAGGCATTAGTAAAAGATAAGTCTCCAGGAATTGACAGGATGGCCATTGAAATGTTTCCACAAGCTGACGAATCATTGGAAACACCGACTCTCCTATGCCAAGAAATTTGAAAGACAGTTACCGCTCCACATGACTGGAAGAGGTCGTATGAGTACCCCTTCCAAAGAAAGGTGATCCAACAGAATGTGCAGATTACATAACAATATCATTGATATCCCAAGCAAGTGAAATTTTGTGGAAGAGTTTTCAACAACAGTTGCAGTAGTATTGAGTAAGGGGTATCATAGTTGACATCAGCTGGGTCGTGGCTGAAAGCAGATAATATCAGAAAGATGCTTCCTTGTCTGTATTGCCTGTGTGAAGACATTCAATTGAGTGGATGATAGCAAACTATGGATAGCCTTGAGAAGAATGGAAAATTCAGAACACTTCATTGTGCTCACTGCAGAAATTGTCCGTGGATTGAGGCAATTAACTGCGAGAACAGAACAAAGGAATACTGCATAGCTTAATATTAGAAAAGGCGATAGTCCTGTGTCCTTTGAAAAAAAATCTCTTAAGGTTACCCCTTTAATCAAGAACACGCAGCTTGCACAGGCTGTGGATGACAGAGGAGACCCAAAATCCATTTAAGGTGCCCCATAGGCATTAAATCTTTGGTGAACACTCTCTCACCACTGTCTAGGGGTGTGAATAGTCTTGCTATTATGGTAGAGATAGCTAGGGTAAAATGCAATACTTTATCATGTGGTCTCCCTTTTGACTAACTTTAAAGTTTTTTAGTTTTTATTGTTTTCTGCTCCCTGGTTGATTAAGGATCTTCTTTGTTTGGTCTAGTCATTTATCTTTGTTGTTGTCATTTGATTGTTTGCTTCCTGTTAGTATCTTGGATAGTTTTCTGTATATGAAATCTAAGATAGGTGAATCGATGGAAAGAGTAACTGGATTAATTGGGAGTGAAATGGGAAAGCTTACAACAATGAGTGAGAAAAAAATGTTCTAAAATTGATGGTGGTGATGCTCGTACAACTCTTGTAAATATGACTGAATCATTAAATTGTATGATATGTGAAGTGCTTGCCAATAAAACTATTTGTAACTAGGTTAATAATATTTTATTCTATGTGTGTCATTGTCTTTATAAAATGAGAATCGTAAGAAGCCCCTTGGTCAAGTTTTCAAAGGTCCTACTTACAAAGAAGAGTTATTGTTTAAAAATGACTAATAGTGTGTTTATTACTAAAATATAATCATAAATGTGCATGTATTTTTTTTAATTTACAAAAAATTTTTGTTGTACCAAGCACCTTTGCATGCCCATGGCCATCATCCTTCTTAGACCATCTGCCCCTCTACCTGAGCCCCTGACATCAGCTTTTCATCCCCTCCCCTCTCACCTCACTCCCCCTTCCCCACCAACCCTTGATATTTCATAAATTATTATTATTTTGCTGTACCCAACACTGTCTGACATCTCCCCTCAACCATTCCTCTGCTGTTCATCCTCCAGATAGGTTATGTGTAGATCCTTGTAATAAGCTCCTCCCTCTCCACTCCACCTTCCCTCCACCCTTCCGGTATCTTCACTCTCACTACTAATCCTGAGGGGTTCATCTGTACTGAGTTCCCTGTGGTACCAGTTCTCTTCTGTATCAGTGTACCTCCTCCAATCCAGCTGGATTTGGAGGGCAGGATCGGGACCAGGTTGGAGGAAGGAACAATAAAACTATTAAAAAGAAAAAAAAATTAGAAAAGATGTGCATCGTGGAGTTAGCCTGTAGCCACACTTATTCAATCTGTATGGTGAGCAAGTAATCAGAGAAGCTGGATTATATGAAGAACTGAACATCAAGATTGAAGGAGGGTTTATTAACACCTGTGATGTGTTTGCTGATAGTGAGAAGGATTTGAAGCACTTGCGGAGGGCAATCAAGAATTGCAGCCTTTAGTAGGGATTACAACTCACTATAAAGAAAAATAAATCCTCACAGCTGTCTTAAAAGATAACACCCTGATAATAAAGAGAAAAGATGGAAATTGCCAAGAATTCTGGTTTCTCCACAATCAATGTTCATGAAAACAGCCGTCAAACGATCAAGCAATGCATCTTACTGGGTAAATCTGCTGCGAAAGACCGCTTTAGAAATTTGAAAAGCAGGAGGGTTTCTTTGAGAAAAATGGCTACTACATGACCCCAGCCAGGGTATTTTCCTCATATGCATGAGAAAGTTGGACTGTGGAGGCATTCCAGGCAGGACCTGTGCATCTGGGGGAAAAGCATAGAAAGCACAGGAAGCAGCTGCTTGGAGCGCTCTTGAAACCGCTGGGTATTCCTACCCTGAGGTAGCTGGAACATGCACTTCTAAGTCTTCTGGAATATTCCAGTCTTGAGTCAGGTGGAAGTTGCTGGGTATCCCATATTTCCATGACTCCTGGAAAAACTCCAGTCTTGAGTAAAGTGACCAGATGTCACACTTTTGGCAGGATAGCCCTGAATTTAAACAATTTTCCCCGCGTCTGTGGCATTTTTAAAAAGTCCCAGTTTTTTGGAAAGAATGCATGACAAGCTAGGGAACAGTGGGAGAATGGGAAGGGAATACACCCCCTCTATTCCCCCTTCCCCCTCCCACCCCTGGTCAATGGTGTCCTGCTTTACCAATGTTAAAATCTGGTCACTTTAGTTTTGAGGTAAATAAGACCCTAGATCAGCTCATCTGATAACCTTCCACTTTAACCTTTGAAGCACAGCCTATAAGAATGCTTCTAGCTTAAAAAAAAAAAAGAATACTTCTAGCTTCCCCATAGTAACAGGCTAAGACCCTGTAATGTAAGTGGACTGTAAGATCCTGTAGTATGGTTAGATGGTAAGATCCTGTAATAACATTGGGTGGTTAGTTCTGTAATATGATTGGACAAAATAGTCTTGTAAGACAATTGGATGGGCTTGCTCAGCCAGCTACACCTAATTTACATAACTCAGCCAGAAACACCTCATTTACATAGCCCACATTGTGGGCCTATTGTTTTTCATGCTGGAAATCCATGACCTTATAAGGATGTATTTGGAAACAAGAACGTATGTGAAAGAAATGATCTGATTGGTCAATGAAGCACATCAAGGAAGACTGAAGAAGAAGAATCGATGCCTTTGAACTATGATGCGGTGAAGAATATCACAAGTCCCGTGGATTGTCAAAACAAGAAACAAATGAGTCTTGAAAGAAGTGCAGCCAGAATGTCTCAGGTACTTTGCCTATGTTGTCAAGAGGGAGCAGTCCCCGGAGAAGGACATCATGTTGGAGAAAGTAGAGGGACGGTGAAAAGAAAACCTTCAACAAAATGGATCGACAGGGTGGCAGCAACGATGGGTTCACACTTAAGACCACTTAGGAGGATGGCGCAGTACTGAGGGTCACTGTGAGTGAGAGCCAACTCAACAGCACCTAACCACAACATTCCAATGGCTTGTTCTTTGGCCAGGTGTTTTCATGTTGACATCTTCCTTATTTGAGCTTCTTTTCCAATAGCACCTCTTCAGAGAGGTTTTCCTCCACCCCTCTTGCCCAATCCTGCCTCCTAGCCCCAAATCCCACATTCCCTCTGATGTTGGTGGTTGCCATCTAATTGACTCTGACTCACAGTGCCCTGATGCACAAGCACCACAGAAGACACTGCTCTGTCTGAGGCCACCTTCAGGAGTGTTTGCATGTTTGAGCCTCTTGTTTTGCCTGTTTCGCTGATGTGTCTCATGTAGACTTTCCCTCATTTTCACTGACCTTCTATTTTCAAACATGGCATCATTTTTCTAGTGATTAGTCTTTCCTGGTGACAAATCCAAAGTATGTGAGCCTAAATCTCACTCACTGTGCTTGCTTCTAAGGAGTATTTTATTGTATTTCTTCTAAGGCTGATTTGTTTGTTCTTCTGGAAGTTCAGACTACATTTAATATTGTCTGCCAACATCCCATTTTTCTCTCCTCGGGGCACAAGAAATACCTGAAATTATAATATTTGCTTGTTTGCTTATAATATTTGCTGTCTGTCTCCCTCAACTAGAATGGAACATCATAACATCTTCTAAATTAAAAGCTGCCGTGATGTTTCTTTCCATCTACCTCAAAAAAGTGTTCTAAGGTTTAATAAAACAAATATACCTCTTTTGTTACACTGCTATCAACAATATCCATACCAATAAAAACTTCAAGCAAATTCCCATTGCACTACCCTGCAATCCTCAGCATGAAATATTAATAGACTACAGACTTACATATGTATAATTAAGATTGTGGTCTTTCAGGATGATTAATTGGAAACAACAAGTGTCTGGATAGTAGTAACTGTCTGTCTGAGAGCTCTTATTGGAATCTGAAATGTACCTAAGAAGCCCTATGGTGCTGCCACTTAAACATTGCATTGCTAACCACAAGGTACTCCGTTCAAATCCAAAAGCCACTCCACAGGAAAATGATGAGGCTATCTGTGTCTATAAAGATTTGCAGCCTCAGAAACAGTATATACAGGCCAGAATTGACTCGATAGCAGTGGGGTCAACCTTGGCTTAGCATGTAGCATGTGAAAATTCTTAATCAAACTACATGGTTAATAGGCCTGTGAAACTTTTTGCTCACTTTCCAGTGTAGCATTTGTCAGACAAGTCATGAAATTTAAATACCTCTTGTATTTAAAATTTAAATACAAGCGTCCTCTCTACTTTTTACCTGAGTTTGGGGAGCAAGGTTTGGGAGAGCATGTAGCTTGAGGACAGCATTTCCTTGGGCATGAAACAAGCATACCTATCTTACCTATACCCGGGGAAACCTATGTAAAGCACGGAATGATTCATCCTAGTTGCAACTCCAAGGCTGGCCAGTAGGGTAATTTCAAAAGCTGTGGAGATGGTGTCATCTGGCCAGAAACAACTTCAGTCTGGCCTCAGTGTATCAAGAGATACATACTGAAGAAGTAGAGGTAATGGCAAAGGAATTCAAAGAATTCTCTGGCACTGGGACGGCCCAAAGGAGGAAATCCTATCTAAGAGGGGAAATGAGTCAGAGTTTGCTTATAACACTAGAGAAAGTGGACAATCACATGTTGGAAGAGACTGGGTCATTTATATCCTTGAACTTCGAGAAGTCTCAGATTTTCTTGTGCTCTATTGTTGACTCCTAGAGAAGTTGTCTCAGGAAGGGGATCCGGATGGGAGAAGAAGAGATGTTCGGTCATTCTTTGAAGGACAGAAAACAAAGGAGTTCTTTTGGCATCTTGGACGAAGTTGTGGACAGTGCTAGGGGACTCCCCTAAGGCAATGTGAAGGTACCCAGAACCTTCCTGGAGAGCTGTCAATAGCTTCAGAACTCTGCCTTATTCCATCTTGTTAGAATAGAACATTTGTGCTGATCTGGTGTACCAGGCAGGTGGTCTGTAGCTTACGTGTTGCTTAACATTCCTTCAACTACAGACAGTAAATGTTTAGAATAAATTGCGAGAAATCACTCAAAGAATCCTGCAAACATCCATCTAATGCTTAAACAAAGGCCACATAAAACAAGAAGAAAGGCTGCCAGGAGCCAGCATGTAGTTTACCCAGGAAGCCCCCGGGAATGATGTGAGAGAGGTGTAGCAGGGAAATCTCCTACCTGGGGGCTTTAAGCAAACTCCCTTCATTCCTTTCCTCAGAATACTTTATCCAATCTCATCTCACCCCGACTCTCAGAAAGTGAGCAACTGCCTCTTGATGTCCCGCAGGGTAACCAATTAAAATACCACTTGCCACCTAGTCAGTTGGTTCCCGCGACTCCACATTTATCAGAATAGAACTGTACTCAATAGCATTTTCAATACCTGGGTTTGGGGAGTATATCATGAGGACTCCTTTCTCAAAGTGCCTTTGGATTTGTTCCAATCATCAATGCTTCATATAGCAAATCATCTGTCCCATCAGGGGCTCCAATCAAAGGATAAACATTGATTATATAATTTTTCTCCCTGGCATCTGGACAGCATCATTGTGACTCATTCTGACATTGGCTATGAAATTTTCACATGAACCATTGTCAATATTGGAGGACGGACAGCTACTGTTCATCTTCTTCGGAGGTAAATGGTAAACTAACGATAAAAGGAAGCAGACAAGCCAGTAAACACATAAGAAGGCAACAGCCCCCTAAGGTACAAGAAACCAGAAGCAGAAAGGTGCTACTTTGCCTCACCCGAAAAAATGCCAATGGTCACAGATTGAATCGTGAGCCTACAAAATATGTGGCAATGTGGCCAAGCCATTAGTCCCAATACTGTGTGGCTGTCCACACAATTTTACTATCTCTGATAATTATTCTCCAATTTGTGATAAGTGATATAAATTGAAATCTCTGGATGGTAGCGAGGCAGGATTAAAATGGGATATGTCTTGAGTCACAGATTTACTCAATGAACACCTTTGCCTGAGGAACACTGTTTATCTTGCAAAGGGTAAAAAGAGAGAGCAGTAAGCAGAGTGGAGGGGCCTGGCAGTCACCAAGAGAAATGGGGAACGCGGCACAGGACAGGGCAGGTTTTATGCCGTCACTCACAGGGTTGATATGAATTGGAACTAGCTCCACAAAACCTAACCATAGCAAGTCTCAACTGTGAGGAGGTACCTTCTATTTTCTCTTTGTTAAAGGCCCCTGCTTAGATTTTCTGTTGTTTTTCATATTCAGACTCTTAATGGATGTTCAGACTCTTAATGGAGGCTATCATTTGGAAAGACGATTTCAAGAAGGATTTCACAGCCTTTATGTGATATTTGGAACACCAGTGATTGAAAAGTAGAAGGCTCCAGTGGGAGACCCAGGTGTGAGTCTCGGCCATTTTATCGAATTTGCAGCCAACGGCTGTCTGTAGCCCTGGTTTATGTGTTTCTCTGGTACAGACCCCGCGACAGCATCATTTCCAAACTAAGACTAAAAGAATGACCCAGAGAGCTCTTTCCAAAAATAAGCCAAGGAAAACCCTGCGAACCACAATGACCCGTCTCAGACCCGATCAAGGAGAGGGTGCAGGAGCAAGCAACATTGCATGGGCATGGGGCCATGAGGCGAGGGCTGCCCGATGTCCCTTGTTGTATTCTGACAACCACGTGCCTAGCCTCTGTCGGTCAACCTGTAGAATCCCTGGGGAGTCAGATCATGAAAAGATACCACTCTTGTTCTTAAGAAGCTCGTGTTGAGAGGATAACATAAATAAACACATCAGTGCGCACAGGTACACGGGTTCGACTGGCGCTCGTTACAGAGCAAGGCAAATGGAGGAAGGCTAACGTGGCCTTCGAGGGGGTGCAAGAGGAATTGCTTTGAAAGAAGCGAGGCTTAACGTGACCAGATTTTAAGTGGGACACCATTGACTGGGGGGCAGGGGTGGTTTTTGATGAGAAATCTGGTCTATATGGAGCAACAAAAATGTTCATAGAATGCAAAAAATAGTATTGTAATATATCTATTTTAATTTTAAAATGCCACAGGACATCGTTAATTGTTTAAAAAGCAGGATGTCTGGTCACTTTAGCTTAAGCTGAGATTTTGAGAAGAGGTTAGCCAATAGTAGGGAAGGAGAAAATAAAGTCTGGGTTAAGGAAGACCTGATCTTGAGGCTTGTACGTGTGAGGGAGCAAGATCGTTTCAAAGAGCTGGCTATAAGAAAAAAGTGGGTGAGGGGCCACTAGAAGGGGGTGCCACATCAAGCAATGAAGAGTCCTCTAGCCCAGGGGTCAGCAAACTCGTGAGACCGACGAGTCAATCCTGTTCCTCCTCACAACTTTAAAATGACTCAAGATCCTTAAATATATTTTTCCAACCAAGTGAAATCACCGTGATCTGAAATAAGAACCTTCAAATGTTGTCAATGTGACTTCAGAACCGCACGTTCACACTGAAAGAGCCACACGTGCCTCGCGAGCTGCAGTTTGCCGACCACTGCTCTAGGCTGTGCTGAGATCTGTTCACAATGTTTTGGAAGCCTATGAGGAACCTGGATTCTATGTTAGAAAATTCGTTCTCTCAGCAGTATATTGGGTGGAAGAAAGAGCAGAAAGACTAGAGGTACAGGATTATGACAAAAGTTGAGAGATACTTCATAGACAGATTGATCAGAATTAATAGCCTAGCCTATAAAGAGATGAAAAGGTAAGGAATTGAGTATGATGCCCAGATTTCTGAATTATACAAACCACTTTGCTTATAATAACAGCAATGAAGAGATATGGTTAAAATGGTGCATAGTTAAGGCTCCCGGGGTAATCATGTTATAGTTTCCAGGGGAAACAAATATCTTCATTCAATATACCAGTTCTAGGTTCCACTTTGACTTTGAAGCAAGAGGCAGGGCTTTAACTGCCCAAGATGAAACTAAAGCGTAGCATTAAATTATAGTGGCTGGATGTTCTCAGGGCATATTACAATCCCCACTTAAACGAAGTGTGACCCTGCATGCACAAAGGGTGAGGGACCCAAGAATAGAGGCTCCTCCCATTGCCCTTCAAGCAATATATATAAATATGAATGTCAAGGCAGGCCAATGCATGAAAGACTTTTAAAATGCCTGTGAGTTCCAAAGTGCACTGGGCCTCACATGAGCACAATGACAGGATAATGAATACAACCCAGTAGCAGAGACCACCCACCAGTGGTTTTATTGCTGTAACTAGGAATGAGGGGTCTCCCTGGAACTATTGACACTGGATGGCATTGTCATTTTTAGCACATGCTAAAGCTGTGATTGTGAAAGGAATTGTCTCTTTTAAACTGGAGCCAGACTATTTATGGACATCCCAGCTCCCACCACATTCTTGTGCCACGGCCATAGGTAAGAAAAAAATTGGAAAATGGCAGTTTGGTTGCTTCACATTTTCCCATAAATTCCCTGAACATGTTCAATTGACCAAGGAAGAAATATGGTTTCATGGTTGGGAGGTCTTCGGGTTTAAGGTCAGCACAGTCCCCTGCCTTCATTCCCTTTTCTTCTTGGTCCTCAGTGTTCACTCTGGCCACCCATACTGCTATAAGTGAAAGTACCGCCATTAAACTTTGAAGGGAGCTTCTTTCTTTCAAGATAGGAGGAGGCAAACTCTCGCTCTCCTGTGGGGCATGCAGATAGACTCACTCATTCACAGCCATCACGTCAAACTGAATTCATAGTGACCCTACAGGACAGGGTAGAACTACCATGGAGTTGCTAAGTCTGTAGTTGTTTGTGAGGATAGGAAGAGTAGCAAGGCCCATCTTCTCCCAAGAAGGTGCTGGTGACTTCAGACTGCTGGCTTTGATGATCACAGCCCAACACGTTTCCACCACACCACCATTTAAGATAGTCACCATGCGTGTGTCCCTGCTTTCAAAGCACTTCTCTCTATAAGCCCAGACAGGTACATGTGCACATGCACAAGATGTTTTCCCCGCCTTCTGCCCCTGGGGGCGCTTCACGCAGTAGGGATGCTGCCAGGGATAACAGGATGAAGGGAAAGCAGTAGTAGCAAGAACATGTGCAAAGAAAGATATGCATTTAAAAAGTATTGAAGTCAGTAAACTACTCTGTCATCAAGTAGGTGAATTGGGATCTGGGGACACCAGAATAGAAAGCGGGAACTAATTTCAGGGATCTACATTTAACCTCCTCTCTGGGGTATGGACAACAGGGAGGTGAGTGAAGGGACACTTCGGACGGTGTACGGTATGAAAAAGTAATAATTTGTAAATTAATAAGGATTCATGGGCGAGGGGGAGGGAGGGGAAATACGGGGAAGTGGTACTGGTGGCCTAGGTGGAAGGAGGATGTTTTGAGAGTGATGATGGCAACGAGTGTGCGAATGTGGCCTGCATACAATTGATGTATGTATGGATCGTGATGGGAGTTGTATGAGCCCCCAATAAAATGATTTCTAAAAAAAATGAGGGGGAAGGAGGAGTTATGCCAAGGGCTCAAGTAGAAAACATTTGGAAACGAAGATGGCAACATGTGTACAAATGTGCTTGATAAAAATGATATACTGAATGTTATAAGAGCTGTTAGAGGCCCCCAATAAAATCACTAGAGGGGAAAAGGCACCGATAGGAAGGTACAGTGAATTTGAAGCTTGCACAGGATGAAAAGCCTGCAGTTTTAGAGATGTCCTCAGAGTTATTGCTTTAATTCAAACCCACCAATTCTTCTTCCGTGTTCCTTGTTCAGTGTCCAGCTTTCACATCTATGTGAGGTGATTGAAAAGTCATGGCTGGGATCAGTCTTCCAAGGGACATCCTTGTTCTTTATGACTTTAAAGAGACCTTGGGCAGCAGATTTATGCAGGGCAATGTCTTACTTGACTTCTTGACTGCTGCTTCCACGAGCACTGATTGTGGACCCAGAGTTCTTACTAGTGACCCCCAAAGTCTAAACAAACCTAAAGGTAATGTCCAAACACAGCAAAGTACAGCAGTTAAAAATCATACTCGGGAGTCAGGCACACCTGGCTTAGATTTTTCCCTGCCGTCTATTTGTCATCATTTAAATGGTGTACGGATATAGTACACCTTCCTTGTAGAATCGCTGTGAAAGTGACACAGAATCGTGTCTGGAACGTCATTGATATCCCTAACGCTGTTCCTGTCAGCTTCCATTGAGTTGGCTGCAGGGAACGCGTGTGCAACTGAACACAATGCTGTCCACACCTGCCCACCTTCACGAGAATTTTGTATCTTTCGTTGTCACCACTGTGCTTGTCAACCGCACTGCGGGTTTCCGACGGCTTTTGTGGACTCTCTTATTGTACCAAACATGCCGTTCCTTCTTTTCGAGTGACTGTTCCTTTTCTAATCATGTGTCCGAAGTCCACTAGTTGGGGTTCACTGTTCTGGCTTGTATGGTATGGCTGTTTCTCCCGGGTCTGGTGTCCGTATACAGGATAGCCTTGCATTTGAGCACAGAGCAGGGAATGCGTGCTTGTCACCCTGACTTTTGATGCAAGTGGTGGCTTCCCAATCAGGGACACCTCTTCTGGCTGTCTCTGATCTTACTCCTTTCTTACCCTCAGCACACACACACTGCCCAACTCCTGCGCTACACCCCCAGCATGTAAGAGGTCACAGCACTATGGCAGTCAGAATCACCCAGTAGGTGGATGTGGACCCTGTGAAGATGTTAGGTCTCTCGAGAAGAGATATCTACCGCGGCTCTGTGAGAGAAAGACTTCGTGTTGAAGCCTGGTTAGTGATCCAAACGAACTTATGAAAGAAGAAATTTCGGGTTTACCCAGGAGCCCACAAGGTCCCTCACCCCCGTCGGCCTGCCGGAAAGCTGCTCCAGGCTCCTACCTTTTCAGTCCTTTGGTAGGGAGATGTGGTAGATGACTGTGGTCGACCCCATTGGTTGAATTGAATTCACCTGGTCCAGGTGAGCCAACCCAGGTGCAGCCCTCCTGGCGGGAAGCCTGGACCTCTGAACATGCGCAGGGTACCACGCTCGCCTAGTCGACCCTCAGAGCATGCGCAATGGACACCTTTTTCCCTATACTATTCTGCCAGACAAAAACTGCGAGCACGACAACCCATTGCCCTTATTTTCTTACTTTCAGCAGCATCTTACACCCTCTGGGTAGCATAGATTTCACTGTATTTCAAGCAAGAATGATATTTACTAATGGGCCTGAGATTAAAACCAGGTGCTGTTTGACTCTCACATAGAAGCTTCATGGAGAATTGTGCGCCACAGGATTTTCAATGCCTGGTTTTTCAGAAATCGATCACCACGCCTTTCTCAGATGACTCTGAGGGGACGCTTCAGAGACTTCATTGTCTTACCACTGGAACTTTCTCTTTGACTGGATCCCAGCAAGAGTTCCCCATATTACAGTGAGTTCTGACTTTCAAAGAGTCTGCACCTCGAGGACAAAAAACATTCTGGGCAGGTATGAGAATCCTGGCAGAGGAGAGAAAAGACAAAGAATAGAACAGGAATCTGATAAAATTACACATCCTTATGGAATAGAGAATATACCAGAAGTGAGAAACAGTAATTTATTTTATGGTTTCATCTGAAGTAAAATTTACCATTTAAAAAAATAAATGTGGTTATATTTCAGTCCTTAAATTTCCATAGATGATTATATATTTCACCTTTGGTGTGCTGTTACAGCTTTCACAGAAGGCAAAGTGGAACATGTAAAAGGACAAACTGTAATTCACACAAAAATGGATATTGGTTTCCCTCTTAGAAAATGCTGTGTGTATGCTTAAAGTCTGGATAGACTTGATACAACAGTGAATACATTTAAAAGTCATGGGATTGTGTGATTGTAATACTTCTTTTTCTTTTTGCAATGATTAATATTGATAGAAATTTGGTGGTGTCCTCTGGTCTGGTTTTGTTTTTACTAGTTTTTGAAACTTGAAGGTTGTATAAAACCAAGTTAATTGAGCTGGGTTACATCTTTCTCAGGAATCCCTCAATATCCTAAATGAATAGTTTTATTGCCTATTTCTCCTCTAAAAGCAAACAGAGAAGCAAGGCACAGCTCACACTCCTTGGGACCTGTCCTTTTGCATTGAAAACTTCTGGTGAATAGGCCCTTTGTTTTGTGTCTTTGTGTCCTAACAACATACCATTAAACTACGTTTGGGGCCTGCTAGAGAGTGAAATCAGTAAGCCCAGCAAGGAAATCAAGTAAAATGTTCTTGAAGCATTGAGACTATTGCTGTTAGGAGAGAAAAAAAAAAGAGTGAATTTTAAAATATAGGTGGTAGGGCAGGGGCAGTTTAAATAATAAAAAATATCAGCACCTAAACCAGAAAAAATTAACAGAGAAAATGATGAGACACCAAACTGACTGCCATCAAGTCTATTTCAACTTAGAGTAACCCTATCAGACAGAAGAGAACTACCTCTTTGTGTTTCCAAGAAGTTTATATCATTATAGGAGAAGACAGTCTCAGGCTGTTTCCCACAGAGCAACTAGTAGATTCAAACCACAGACCTTGTGGTTAGCAGCTCAACACATAGCCCACTAGAACAGCAGACCTTTTTAGTAAAAGCAATAGCGATTAAGAAATCAATTAGGGAGTCAGCCATGAAATAACATTAGAAAGTCTAAATGTAGTACTATGAGTCATTTGCCCATGTTTTCCCCTTTCTTTTTTTTTTCTCTTTTTTTAAAATTATTTTATTATTTTAGTGTTTTGTTTTAGTTTTTTGGGCATCACTGCTCTCCGGTGGTGGGAGTAGGAGGCCCAACCCCACTGCTGGAATTGAACCTCCGTCCCAGTGGGCCGCAGTCCCGCGCACAACCACTATGCCACCAGGGCTCAGCCCCCATGTTTTCCCCTTTCAGTCCCTTGGGAACAAATTGAAAAAGTCTTTATTTTTAAGCAGTTAGAGCTTTTCATATTAAAAAAAAAAAATCCCTCTAATGTACAGGAGCTGATAACCCCATCTTTCTCCTGGGGAGTGACTGGTCCTTTTGAATTGCTGACCTTTCAGTAGTTAGTTCTTTGCTGATCCAACAACCCCACAGGGACTCCTAAATACTTATCCCCAATCACAGATTAAGGCAAATAGTTAATGCATCCTGATGCTAAAGGTCAGAGTTCCAGTCCCCAGAAGAGAGACTTGGTGTCTTAGTTATCTATTGCTTCTGTAACAGAAATAGCAAAGTGAGTGACTTTAACAAGCAGGAATTTTTTTTCTCACAGTTTCAGACCAACCTGAGTCATTGCCATTGAGCTGCGTCCAATTTATAGTCACTCTTTAAGACCAAGTGGAACTGCCTCTGTGGATTTCTGAAATTATAGCCCTTGTTAGGAGTAGCAGGCCTCATGTTTCTCCCTTGAAGCGGCTGGTAGGTTTGAACCATTGACACTCTAATTAGCAATTCTGTGTGTAACCCCTTAGGCCATCAGGGAGTTAATTCAAGTCATTGTAACTCCATGGGTCTTTGAGACTGTAAATCTTTATGAAAGTAGAAAGCCTTGTCTTCCTCTTAAAGCAGCTGGTGGTTTTGAATGGCTGACCTTGCAATTAGTGCAGTCTAATTCCTAACCACTATACTACCAGGGCTCTCCCTCTCACCCTTTAAGAGGCTCTAGAGCTGGATGCAGGGCACTAGCTTGAGGGCAAGGTTTGCACTCTCTGTTGGCTCCGGGAGAAGGTACCGATCTCTTTTCAACATCTGTGAGGCAGCCCATCCTTGGAGATGGCCATGTGGTTTGGCATCGATCTTCCCCTGGGTCCAGGATGTTTCTCACACAGGTCATCTGGTGCAAAGAATGAGCTCTACCTGTGGTTCTTCATTCTTGGTGGTATTTAGGTATTTTCTTTTGTTGCTTCCCTCTCTTTTTACTTCTTATAAGATGTAGGTGATGTAGGCCATGCCTCAGGGAAACTTCCCACACATCTGATTTCTTGTAACTTGTTGACTGTCACATTAAGTCTCATCGTGACTCACCAGACCAGAATCATGATCTACCCAAGTTGGCATATATTCTGTGTGGGGTGGAGTGGGGACATGATGACACCTGGTTATCTATTTCCCAAAACTCAGATCTGGAAAACAATGCCCACTGCTAGTCTGTTATAGATGGAGCTTACAAAAGTTAGAGCCAACTCCATTACAGCTGGTAGACTCTGAGTATGTCATGGAGCCAATCCAAACAGCCTTGAAAACTCATCACAGCTGTGGTTGTTGTTGTTGTTGTTGCTAGATATCACAAAGTGAATGTGGACTCATAGCGACTGAAATATGGCCTTGTCTTATGCTTTCTTCCCAATGGCGTTATGTTTGCATCCATTGTTGAAATCACTGTGTCAGTCGAGCTCATCAAAGGTCTTTCTTTTTTTGACTATTCCTCTACTTACCAAGCATGCTGTCCCTGTCCAGACACTAGCCTCCTCTGGTACCATATTCCAAATTACAATCCAAAACCTGATCTGGTTTGATTAATTTTGGAGACACTGCTGTGGATCTGAGTCATGCCGTAGCAATGTCTCCAAAGTTAATGGAATCATTTTATCATTAGTAATGTATTTTTGATAATCCAAAGTGAGAATAACTTAGAAACAAAATTCTGCAAACCAAGACATAGGCTTAAACTACAATTGTTTGTATCTCAGGAGATGTGATCAGGGAGCAATACATTTTAAAGAACTGAGAGAAATTTGGTAGACTTTCAAAATAATAGTGAGCATTTCACTCAAGAATTAGTTCAGTATCAGAGAAACAATATTGTATGTTAAGTAAAATGACTGAAACCAAGATGCAGGGTGGGACTTTATTTAGAAGGGGAAAAAATGCAATCCAAGTAAAAATTTTAGAGGAAGGTACCTTTAATTCTTATTCCAACAAATTTCCATCATCCCCCATATGAATAAATTAGGAAAAAGGGCTGTTGTTCCTGAAGACATTGAGGAAAGGGTGAAAAATACAGTCAAGTGAAGTTGACACGGTGGAGGAACTCAAGGTGGGCATATAAACTAAGCTCTCTGTACTTCGCTTGGCAATTTCCATAGCTACAGTAGTTGTTAGCAACGAAGCAGGGCCATGTGGATTTGGCCCTGTAAACCATTCACAAACAAAAAATGACTTTTGGCTGGTGGTTGCAGCTGCTGTTTACAGAGCTGCGTGCAGCTTTGCCTCCTTGCCTCCTCTGCACAATAGGGAGTCATTCCATTCCTTCCCACCATGACCCCGGGTAGTCGATCCGATCCGTTTGTCGCCACTGCTGCTGTTGCTGCTGCTGTTCCTCAGCTGTCTGCAAGGAGGCTAAGCTGTTTGAAGTTGGGCACAGGGTGCCTTTGAGGTGACTCTTTGGCCCATTCATTGCAGCTGTCCCACTTGTGCTTGCTCTCCACAGAGCAGCTGTCTGAGGCCACTGCAAACATCTTACCCACAAGGCCTTGGATGGGTGAGAGACCCTGGTTCTAAGAGGCTCCTGAAATTGTGCCTTGGTATCTTATGTCTCAGATACATTATGTCTTATGATGACCTTGCTGCTGGCTGCTGAGCATGAGTTAGTTGGTCAAGGTGATGAGTCTGGTGTCCGTGTGAGTTAGTTAATTGTGCATACTTTCTTGATGACACCAGAATATACATGCGTCTTTGAGTTCAGGAGAGACTAAGTAAGAAAGCCTGGCGGCACTGATGGGAAGATCAGTTCTAAGGGAAAAACATCTCAGATACATAACCAAACCAATAGCTGTCAAGGTGATGTCAACTCAGAGTGACACTGTGTGTGCAGGGGAGAATTGCTCCACCGTGTTTATAATACTGTGACTTTTGCAAAGTGGATCACCAACCAAGCAATCAATCACCCACCCCCCATCAAGAATATTCTGACTCATAAAAAAAAAATCTATAGGACAGAGTAGAAAGCTCCTTAGGGTTTTTGAGGATGTAAATCTTTATGGTAAGAGATAGCCTCTTCTTGCTCCCAAGGACCAGTCTAGTGGGTTTGAACTACCGACCTCCTGGCTAGCAGTCCAACTCATAACCTACTTTGCCACCAGGCTTCAAGGAATCCTGGGTGGGTTTAAATAACATTTCACTTCGTTGTGGAATGCTTAGCCATGTGCACCATCCAATGATTCTCAAGTGGCTTTGTAAGGAGCCCCAATATGCCCTGGGAAGTGCAGCGGCCTCACTAACTCTTTGCTGTCTTTAGGTGGTATAAGAAACTGCTGCCCATCTTTAAACACAATCTTGTCTTACTTAAAAGTTCTGCCTCGGGCTGAGCCCCGGTGGCGTAGTGGTTGTGCACGTGTCTGCGACCCACTGGGATGGAGGTTCAATTCCGGCTCCCAGGAGCAAAGGCTGGGCTTCCTACTCCTACCACCTGAGGGCAGTGATGCCTAAAAAAAAAAAAAGTTCTGCCTCATAATTGTCAACTTTTTGATTGTATGCATAATAGAAGCCATTGAGAGTGTAAAATCCTACCCACTAGAGTCGATAAAAAGTATTGTTGCAAAATTGATCAAGGAATAACATGAAAAGAGGGAAACTACCATTTCTTTACATATCCTCCAGCTAGGTCTATGGTTCTGAAGGTATTGTTTGCAACTCAAATCCTTCCCCAAGGAATTTTGTGCTTATTGACTTAGGCCTTTTCAAAGCAATATTTTTTGGTATTTTTTGAGAGGTTCAAGTGAAGTTTCTTTTAAATAGTCTTAGAATTGAGAAAGGGCTCTGATGGGATAATATTAAGGCTGTGGGCAGATGGAATAAGTTTCCCTATGATATTATTTTAGGATGGTTCTTGCTACCTTCAAAGAATGAACATGTTCATGGTCAAGATTTGTGTGTGTGTGTGGGGGGGGGGGGTGGAATGCTAAGCACAGTTTTTGGCCTTTTTCTCACAGTTTTCCATTTTCTTAAAACTTCTCCCTAATAAGTCCACTGCCCACAATTTTCCTGTATGCTTCAACAACATCTACCAAGATTACCCATTGGAATTGCAATAAACTATTCTTATAGTCTTTTGTGTTGACCTGTCTGCCTTGAATGTACCTGACTTGGCAACTTCCCTCAGAAACTTAGGTTCTGATAGGAGTATTCTTTTTCTTTCTTTCTTTCAGCACTCTTTTTTTTTACTTTTTAATAATGTTATTGGGGGTTCTTACAGCTATTATAACATTCAGTACATCATCTGTACCAAGCACATTGCACACATGTTGCCACATACATTTCCAAACATTTTCCACTTGAGTCTTTGGTATAAGGTCCTCTTTGTTTTTTTGTTTTTGGGCATCACTGCTCTCCGGTGGTGGGAGTAGGAGGCCCAACCCCACTGCTGGAATTGAACCTCCGTCCCAGTGGGCCGCAGTCCCGCGCACAACCACTACGCCACCGGGGCTCAGCCCGGTATAAGGTCCTCTTTAAAAAAAAAAAAAAAGCTCCTCTTTCCCCTCCTCCCCCTTTTCTTAAATGAATCATTTTATTGGGTACTCACACACCTCCCCTCACGATCCATA
>PVJH01005004.1:0-117875 GCA_004026705.1 Nesogale talazaci
GGGGGGGGAGACATCTGACAGCGTGAGACATGAAAATATGATAACAATCTGTAAATTATCAAGGGTTCATGAGGGAGGTTAGAAATGAGTTGCTGGGCTGAGCCCCGGTGGCGTAGTGGTTGTGCGCGGGACTGCGGCCCACTGGGATGGAGGTTCGATTCCGGCTCCCAGGAGCAAAGGCTGGGCCTCCTACTCCCACCACCAGGGCAGTGATGCCTTAAAAAAAAAAAAAAGAAATGAGTTGCTGGTACCAAGGGTTCAAGTTGAAAGAAAATGCTTTGAAAAGGATGATGACAACATATGTAAAAATGTGCTTGAGAAAATAGATGTATGTATGAATTGTGATAAGAGTTGTATGGGCCCCCAATAAAATGATTCAAAAACAAGTTCGTGGAAAATAACATTATATTTCCATGCTAGTTTTCAAAAAACTTTTTGGAGCCTTTTCATATTTTACCTTTAGAGCTGTGAAAGTGAGTTCTTGTACATTAGAATTTGCCCCATGCTCATGATAGAATTCTGAAGTAAGTATTTTGGGAGTTTAGCAAAGTCCATACCAGCACTATACCAAACACAAAATATGAAGGCATGATTTCGGAAAATGTTTCTTTGGATCATTAGAGATAGGAAGATCCAAATTTTTGAACATGCTACAATTATTTTCTAGAATTTCTAATGAGAAAATAAAAACCATTCTTTTCGTAAGGCACTTATGGTTCCTTAAAAGTATTAATTATCTTAAATTTATAAGAATTAAGAACACAGTTAGATGCCAAGTTACTATCAGGTACTTCAAATTACCTGTCATACTGTGAACAAAGAAGCTATTTTTATGACACACTTTTTTTTGTTTCTGAAAAGTTATACCACTTATCAAAGAAAAAGACTAATAAACTTTACTTAAACTTTTATAGTTGCTATTGGAGAAATGGAAAGAGCAATTTCTCATCCTTAAGTGCTGCATATTTAAAGATTTAAACACATCTGGCCAGTTCTTGGTTTGTTGTTTCAATTGTTATTTTCCCCAATGAAGTTTTAGAAACTGACTTCCTAGTTCTTGTTATGCCTCCCACAGCCCTCCATATCTTTGGATTATAAAGTCCCTGACTCATTTTTAAAAAGTGATTCATTGTATGCTTTGTAAGCCCCAGTGGAGTGTAAAAATAAGACTACCTTTTGGATTATTCTTTTTAAAAAATAATTGTTTACATTTCTCATAAAAGCTAGTCATGTTTTGTTGTCTTGATTTTCAATTATTTTTAAAGTTCCTTTTATTCCACTTCTCTGTTTATAAATTTTGTTCCTGTTGGATTGTAGCCCATAATCTTCATAAAATTTTATCAATTGTACTCTTTCTAACTTTTGAACTTCACAGGATATTATAGTTCCTTTAAAAATGCTTCCTTTCATGTCCCCACCAAAAAAACAAAAAAATAAAAAATGCTTCATTTTATATTTTTAAACTTTACAGTATCTCGTATTTTTCAGTTTTAATTCATTTATTTTTATTTTCACTATTTATCTCCATTTTACTTACATGATATTTTATATAATTTTATATTAACATATTTCCATTTAATTTTAGTATAACCAGAACAAGATCATACAGGTGGTATTCATGGGAATGGTAAAAATCATAACCAATATTTTCCTTCTATTTTACTATAGTGACTATTTATTTCCCTGACTCCAGAATGAGCATCCTATCCTTAAAGTTTTCCTCATCACAAGCTTCCCTATGGTGACAACAGACATTCACAAATTAACATTCTCCAGGATAATGATTTACCTTTCCTCTCTATGCTGAGTGGGTCATATAATTTATTAAATGATTACTGGAAAACTTGAGTTCATCACATCAAGAGTAAGAATGAAAGACCTGTTTCCAACATATTTTGTGTTTCGTGTATCATCTGGGAAATTCTAGAACTCCAAAAAGTCAATGAGACCAGTCTTTTGCAATTCTTGTCTTTAAGACAGCAGAGTCTATGGAGTTTTTGTTCTCTTTCTGCCTGAATTACCTTATAAAATCCAAATTATAAAATCCCCATGAAATCTCTAATGCAGTTATTATTCAATAATACCAAATTGATCTCTTATGGAACCTCACAAAGTGTCATCTTCTATTCCTCTCATCAGTTAATTTACACTTGTTCATTCACTAAAATAATTGAGGTGACAACTTTTGAGAATCTTCCTAGTCTCTACTTCCTCTTGAAATCCCACCTACTGTCCTACTCCTCAGACTTAGATGTGTTTTATGCGTTTGGAGAGTTATATCCAAGGTAGACTGTTAAATGCACACTAACAATAAAGTAAAACATAGGGGTGGAAGTAACTGTCTTTTAAAAATTATGGAGATTTCTTTGTTAAGTCTAAAACAGGCCAAGGACCATATAAAGGCAAATCATTTATGTAGGGGAGACGGTCAACCTGGGCGCCTAATAATATCCAAAGGATTCCTGGCCATGGGTACTGATGATAGAACCTAGGAAACATAAGTAATTCATCAAGGAGACATGATTGGCTGCAGATCAATTCACTTTCAATGACTGGACTACAGAAGGCTAAAATGTACCATAATTGGGATGTTTACATAACAGCGGATTAGAAATGCTTACAGGATTGATTCTGGGCATTTCAACCACCTTGATTGAAACATGGCTCAGGATCATGTGTCTCTGGAACCATTAAAGAGACATGTAGACAAGTCCCGCAGGGTAAGATTGCCTGTCCCTGGTTGGAGGAGTTGTAACTGTCCCTGAAGAGACATTCTCTTCTGCACCTCATTTCCTTAAAATTATGTTCATTCTTATGGTGGTCTTCTTTCTCCTTAATGTTGTGCATTCTATAACTGCCAATTTTAGGTCTTTGGGATTTTATCAAAGAATGGAGCTTAGAAATAGCTACATTTTGTACTTTTTAAAGTTTCTCTTTCTCACCAAGGGCAAATCCAAATTTTTGGTTTCAAGATCATCTGAGAAGAATATATGAGTACTTTCTCTCTTTATCAGATTCAGAATTATTTTTACCCTGTATGTTTCAAATGAACTTCTATGCCACTAACACTTCATCTCCACTTCAGTTTGATTTTTTTCTCAATTTTTAGCCACTCAAACCAATATTTAGATGTGGGCGGTAGGGATTCTTAAGGTTTTAGGTTTTTTTATTTTGTTTTGTTTTTTCATGAAACAATTTTTATTTTATTTTATATATTTCCCCTATTAAAATCCCACTTTTTGTTTCCCCACCACTCCCGTCCCTTCCGTCCCTCTTTTCCTATTATCATCCCTGGTTTCCTTGTAGTATTAAAGTCTTGTCTACTGGGATATAAGCTTCATTTTTTCCTTTGCTTCTCCTTATTACAATGGTGATATTATATACTTATCTTTGTAATATGAACTGTCTGCTAAAGACAATGTTCTCTAGTTTTGACCACATCTTGCAGTGTTTAAGATAGTTTTAATTTTTTATTGATATACAAAATCCACTGCATGACTGTATCAGAGCTCATTTATCCATCCTTTTATAGTTGGAATTTTTTATTGTTTCCACATTTTTCTATTATGGACATTGCTATAGTAATTATAGGTATACATTTGTCTGTGGTATATTATTAATTTTGGGGTGATATCCTGCTAGAAATATTGCTATAATATAAGGTACTTGAGTTTGCATTTGTTTAAGGAAGTGCCATACTAATTTCCATAATGACTGTGCAATTCTATGGCTAAGTAAAGGCATCCCTGTCTCTCGACAGATAGGATTCATAATTCTAAATATGTTTTAGGTATCACAGAATGGTCATTCAGATTATTGAATCCTCTATATTCTTTCTTATTTCTCACCTATTTTGTCTGTCAAAATCTGAACAGTGACTTATTCAACTGCAGTGTTGTATGTTTTCAAAGCTAAATGCTGGTGACGATGTGGTTAGATACTTGACTACTAACTGCAAGGTACATATTTGATGCACACCAGCTGCTGTGCAGATAGGCTTCAGTAAATGACCAAATTATGTGTCAATTGTTTTCTGCCCACTATGATTGGGAATACACTCAACAGCAGATCATAAAATATATTTTTAGAAAATGTGTTTTTTGCTTATTTGATTGCTAAATCATTTGGTGCCTAAAATTGTGGTACATATCCACTCTGTTGGTTGTCTGTTTTAATGTTCAATAGTGTCCCTCTTAAATGTACTTTGAATGATATTGATCAAGGAACTCCGGGTTGCCCTTTAATTACTTTTCCTGGTACATAGTTAACTTCCCCTATTTTTTTCCTTAAATCTGTGTTTTCAAAATGTTTGGGTTTGTCTTTAGAACATGTAAACTTTGTGTGCTGATTTAAATCAGTCTTTGGAACATTCCATGAAATGAACAGTAAAATGTTCAAACTCCACTTCTAAAATACATCACATAAAGTATTCTGGTGTGGGTCTAGCAACATTGATATTAAGATTTACTTCAAAGAAAATATTTGAAAAGGGCATAGAAAAATCTATATTCTGAATTTACCTTAGAAATATTGGAGCAATGCTTGTGCTTGTTAGAGGATCTTGGATTAGTTATATAAGATTAATGTTATATTAAAGAGTCAAATGAAATAAGTACTAGATTTTCTGTTAGCAGTTTCATAGCATAACGAGCTGGAGAGCCACATATGCTTCCATTAGAATGTGAATTATATCGTCTCTAAGATAAAATGTCTCTTTGGTAGAAATAGCCCTGAAGTTAAATTCTCAATAGCTATGAATTAGTTAATTTAGTAGAGAAATTGATCTAGATGTTCCTTCAGCTTTAAATTCATAGTTCAGCATACATTGGATAATTTAGGAAGTTGAACATATACAATGTTGTAGTAAGATATTTTGTCAATTTAAAGATCATCTACCCTCGATTTATGGAGGGTGACTTAGAGAACATGCAGATGTTTTTGTACAACACCATTCATCTCACTTGAGATTTGGGTAGACTCTAGAATGGGCCAAGGATGTACAAAAATATCTTACGTTATGCAGGTAGCTTTCTGCCTCCCCTACTTTCCAAGTTTTAGGGCATTACAAAATAAGATCAGTCAACTTATATGATTTTAAAGAATGTCCATATTCTAACATTCAATAATTTCATGGTATTGTGCATGAGGATTCTCGAAGACAAAAATAATACATGCTATATCCCATATTAAAATATTTAGGTCTACTCAAGAACATAAGCCCACTGAAATGGCTTGAAATTTCCACTTTGACTATTCATATTTATTAAATATATGACATCAGAAGATTTAGTCTCTGGTTATTTCTGTACATTTCCCGGGAGAGGTAGCAAAAGAAGTACTTAACAGTCGCTGCCTCTTTTGTTCAAAATGAGTGTATCAAATAAATCTAGAGAATTTCTATGAAAGATTTAAGTGAATGAGTCTCCAGAAGGATGTAATCATCTAAAGATTTTTGCTCAAATGCGCTTGCAAATTTCCATCATATGGTAAGATTTTTATAATATAGATTTCTAAATTTCAATGTGAAATCTTTTATTTAAATGTATCAGACATAAGACTTTAAGATCCATTGTTTAACTAGTGCTGATATGGTCAATGCACAGACTGCTCATAAGATTTTCATTGACAATGAACCTGATTAAGAAGACAGAGGTAGAATTCTAGCTTGTTTTAGGTATACTGAGTATAAGAAGATGAAAAAGAAACTGTAATTACACAAATAGACACACATACACATAGAAAAAGCCAACTATTTGTTTCTTAATATACAACCACATTTCAGGGTTGATTGAGACTATTTTCTGATAAAAGAGTAAATGCATAATTCTTATTTCTTACTCTTATTCTTAAGAAGACATTTAATTGATGTGATTCAAAGTTTAAAGAGCAAAATGATTTCCTATTCAACAATTCATACTCATTTTGTCTTTTGACATTGATTTCAATCCCCACTCTTTCCACTTTCATTTGTTTTCCATTTATGCTTACCATTTTCATCTTTTTCTATCTCTTTCCAGCTGCTGAACTTTATTCCTGAACACTTGCTGCCCTTTAATCTGAGAGTATGTACCACCTTGGTGCTACTGTTCACCTTATAGGCCTATCCGTTGTCTGACTTAAAGTACAGCAGCGGGAATGTGTTCCATTCCAAACTTTAAGGATGACTGAGGATGACAGGTTGGGGAGTTCCAATGGTCTCTGTTAGAATGGTAGCCCTGAACTTCTTATGATTTTAAGTTTTGTCCTACATTTTAACCCACTCTGTCCAGGATCTCCTATTCTGATCCCAAGAATAGAAGCTAGATACGTCTTTCCTCTAGATCATGGAAGCTGGGATTTATATTGCCTTTTAACTCATCAACCTTCTTTGCTCCTGAGGGGAGAAACACCTAAGATGGCACTCACAAGCTATTAAATTCCCAGTTCCTATCACTGAAGTAGGATCTAGGACGTTGTCCTTGTGAACAATGCTATGGCAATTGACTTTACCGGAGTCTATCAGTATGGTCTTAAGTCACCAGGCTTAGCAATGCATTCCCTCCAGGTGTTTGGGTATGGCTAAGAAGTTTCAGAAAGTTGAGGTGACTCTGGTCTACCAAACTCATGGATAGATTTCAGAAGCATTCTGGCTACCTTTCTTCCAACACAGAATTTTTTATTCTTTGAGGCATCCATAATATATTCAATATTCTTTGTCATTATCATAATTCAAAGGCATCAACGTGCTATCCAGGGAATTGAATATGCATGCTTAGAATTGGGAAAGGGGTTTTTAGGATAGATAGTAGATTTTTGTTTTTATACCAACACTACTTCTGCCCTAGTATGCTGATGACTATAAAATCAATGAAAAAAATCATGCAACCATATGACTACAATATATGTCTACATAAGCAACCAATACAAGAACGTTTTGAGACGTATTGTGATAGCAAGTGTACAATAATGTTTCATGTGATTGAACTATGTCATGGTGTGATATCTGTATTACCTTCCAAAAAACTGGATTTGAGGTGAAAAAAATAACAAAAGTATATTATCATGATACCAGAAAAACTAGATGGTGACTACTATTACCAACTGATCTAAAAAAGTCTTTGATATTGTGGGAAGAAAAGTGTTGAACAAATCCCAAATATTAAAAAAGACCAGAAACGGTTAAAGATCAGCAGGATCACTAAGACTATTTCCTTAGCCACCCTTCTGATCCAGAACTGCACTCGCCCCCATGTTAGAATAAGCAAACATTTAAAATCAAAATGGCAGCATTGACTCAATGACAGATTTCAGACAGTTAAACAAGGGAGAAAAGTCAGAGGTTATAATTTCTTACCAAGTTTCTGTTAATTTCTTCAAGTCCCACTTGATCTGACCCGATTCTCCCCAAGGTCTTATTTCTTCATTATAGTAATGGTATTTGATGTTAATGTCTCATTCTTATGCATTGAGACTGTGTCTACTTATACTCTCTTTTTATTTATCTAAATTATTACATAAACTCTCCTTCATGAAACATAAAAAAGATTTATGATGATTTAGTCTGTAGGGAGTGTTGCTGCTTTGAATTATGCTATAAGTGTAATTCTCTTTGGGATCATCATTTTGTCAAAGGAATCCTGTTATTTTCCACAAGTCAAAATTTTCTTTTTCTTTATTATCAAAGAAAGATGTTAGAAAATAAGCTATCTCTCAGTCTTCATGTCATCTAATTATTATCTGAGCCCCGGTGGCATAAGTGGTTGAGTGCAGGACTGCAGCCCACAGGCTTGGCGGTCAAATCCAGCGGCGGCTCTCAGGAGCAACGCTGGGTAGCTCCCATGACCACCAGAGGGCAGTGATGCTCCCCCCAAAAAAACAAACAAAAAAAGAAAATGGTCATCTGAAGATCTCAATTAAGTGATAATATTTAACGTAATTTTTAAGGGATCTTTTCTTCATGCCTCAGAAGGGCAAATGAGTTATACATACCTATGCAAAGCCCGTATTTAATTATTTTATAGTTTTTTTTAAATAAAGCAAACTAGCAACAACTCTGTGTGTTTGCTTGCATACCTCTTCTAGAAACAATGTATATGGAAGCTTTTTCATTTACAAGTCACTGACTCACCTTCTACTTCTACATATCTAGTGACACTTTCTTATATAGTGATTATTATTGGTAACAGCCTATAATGACCTAAAAGCCCTTTTGAGATTCTAAATCAACAATTCTATTACAGCTGTTGTACACAAATTGTAGAATTTAGTGTGTGAACTGTTTCCCAACAAGGACTAAAAGTTTTGTTTAACCCTTCCTTAGGCATGCTCATTCATAACCTCAATTTCCTGATAATAGTGACCAGTCAATTTGCACAGAGTAAATTATAATGTCTAGTGTGGAGGACATCCCTGAAAATATTATCATTTTTCTTCAAAAGAAGGAATATTATACTACACATCATTATTCACATAAGCCATATTTTGACCCATCCTGAACCTGAATCCATGCTGTAACACAATACTTTAAAAAGAAAACTTAAGTAAACTCTTCAATACAAAATATCTATTACACTCTAGAGCTGCCATTTAATTGCTTTACCAACTGAAAAAAGTTAAATAATACATTAATCTGCCATAATCTCCACTTCAGTACTGTTCTGTGCTGGAGGATTAAGAAAACAGAACAATATAAAACATACCCCATGACAAGAGGAGAGGGACTACTGGAAATAAATGAGCCGTGCTAAGCCCAGTGATATTCATCTACAATGGAAAATGTTGATAGCTAATGGCTGTGATTTGAACTTATCATTGATTTTCATTTCTTTGCCATAAATTGCCCACATGCTATTAGCAGCAGGCCAACCTGGTTGCTACAGTGCTCTTCTCCAAAGTCTATAAATTATAAACCTTAAATCAAAACATGTCTCAGTGGCATTTGAAGGTTATACTGCTATACTTGTGTTGATGAACTTAACTTTTTAAGACAACGGGGCATCATCAAGTTAAGCTCAAAGATAAAAATGAATGCGAAGTGCAGATTCGTTTTTATCTAAACATTCTTTGAATTGAATAAAAGCATTAGTACATGAATCCTGCATTATGAGTGGTAGACAGTAAAGTCTTAATTTAAAAGATTACTGTTTCTCCAACTGTGCTACTAAACCCAAAATAGAAGGCACACTTTCAGAGTCTTTATTATAGTTGGTGCTTATTCAGCTGAGGGTTGTTTTTTTTTCTAATTGCATGACATTCAAAATAATAAAATATCAAGATTTAAACTGAGGTAGAAATTATATTGGAACACATTTTCTTAGTCTATGTGAATTCTTCCTGAATAGGAAACACTCTTCCATTAGTACAAATGAGATTATAAGTCAACATAAATTGTTCTTGACCATTAATGAAATTAAAAAAAACTAGAATAGATTAATGAGAATGCTTTGGGTAGCATATGCCCAGAGATTTAAAGAATAGAGTGGGCATCGTTAGGTTTTGCAAAGTTTGTATATTGTTTGCTTTGTCATAGGGAAGGAGTCCTGTTGGCCCTGTGAGTTTAGTACTGGGCTGCTAACCTCAAGGGTGGTGCTTTGTCTGCTCCTTTGAATTGGGTCTAATGATCCCTGAGTTGTATAGTTTCTGTCTGACACACAATGTGATTACCAGTAAACTGATCCTTACCTCTTGCCAGTCTTCTTTCCTTTCTCTCTTGGATAGCATGCTGCATTGTGAATAACCTCAAGGTATAACTCACAGGATGAAGAAACTAGCACTTTTGACCAATAGCTGCCAAGGATCGGATCATGTGACTGATCTTGGAAGTAGATTCTCCAGCCCCAATGCAGTCTTGTTACTGCTGCCTCAAATAGCAGTTTGACATCGATTTTTGAAAGACCCTGAACCAGAATCAACCAACTAAACTGCTCCCAGATTTCTGGCTATCAGAACGTGTGCAACATATGAAATGTTTGGTATTCTCAAGTGCTCGCTTTCAGGATAATGTGCTAGACAGCAATAGATAACTTATTTATTGAGCATTCTGACTTTTTATACACTGCTTCATGGAAAGTCTGTGATCAACCATTATTGTGTGTTCATTGTTAATAATTATTCCCAAAAGGCAGACTGTTCTAGGTGTCTATGAATCTTAAGAAAATATAAATTCGACTGCTTTCAAGTAGGTGTCCTTGCAGATTTCCTCTACTAAACAGACCCACTTCCATATTCTCCTGCCACCCATAGGGAACCTGTAGCATTGCCCTGACTGTAAATCTTTACAAGAGCAGAGAGCCTCATCTTTCTCTCATGGAGTGACTGGTGAGACGAACCTACTGTACCTTGCGGTCAAAAGTCCAAACCATATTCTACAGTATATTCTATTTCATTTTGTATAAATTGTGATAGAAATTTCATCTCGTCGTTTTAATACAATATAGAAATGCTATCTTGCTGTCAATATATAGCACTTGATATATCTTTGTACAATGGTGCTGTCAATAGTGAGAATTAAAGGGTATAAAATATTCCAAAAGGCATTGTCAAATGCTCTGATGATGTCACATAAGTATGGTTGAACTACAAGGTCTGGAATTAAAACACAACAGTTACTCCAGAGGAAGAAGATAGGGCTATCTGCCCCCATAAAAATTTGCAAATACTTGGCAAATCTCTTTAAAGTGCTTTAAGAGCAATACATTTGATGGCTTTGGGATCAGTTATTTAAAGCCATGGGGGAGAGATGATGTTAAATAAATGCCAAAATTGAATGATTTTGCACTGTATTTTTTTCCATTTTTCTTTGAAAATTATGGTTTGGGTGAATATATACAGGACTAATTGGTTTTCTCTTCCACACTTCATAGAATTCCACATATCATTTTGTGACACTGGTTGCATCCACCATGATGTAACAGCACTTTTCCCACTTCCACCTTGCATTTACTATTATCATTCCTCTACTTTTTGTATCCTTTCCTGCTTTCTGAAATTGTCCCTTGAAAAATACTGTCCATTATATCTGGTAGTGTATTTTTCTCATGAGTGCACATTGCTTCATTATGCTGTTGCTAACCTTATATATGATTCTACCATCTCGCTGAATTTTGTTGACTAGTGGCAAGTTCAGTTTCAAGTATTAAGTGTATCTTGGGGCCTTCGCCCTGGA
Organism: Nesogale talazaci; assembly: GCA_004026705.1. Classification (NCBI taxonomy): domain Eukaryota; kingdom Metazoa; phylum Chordata; class Mammalia; order Afrosoricida; family Tenrecidae; genus Nesogale; species Nesogale talazaci. The sequence goes on from PVJH01005004.1 coordinate 11,144, forward strand.
GGTCAACAGTAATACTTCGGCAATATATAGTTTTTTTGGTCACCAAGTCATGTAGATTGGGATGTATGGGTCTAATATTTTTGGCTTTCATTTTCCTCGCTCTTTTTGTTTCTGAAGCGAGGAACCAATAGTTACAACTTCGATGGTCACTCACAAGCTTTGAGGAATCAATCATATTCACCAAAATATGCTTCAAAATATTGTTTTTGTGGACTCTGTTATGCCAGTAGATTTTGGTTTCTTTAAGACCAGTTACTCTTTCCTTCAAAGTGTTTCATTATGGTTAAGATATTTGCATAACTGGATGCTTTACCATAATTAGCATATTTGCAGCACACACTCCATATAAAGACTTATGTGGAAATATCCTTCATTGATTATATATTCTCACTGGGTGTTGTTTCATTTGTCTTTCCACTTTGTTTAACTTGAATATCTATCTGTGTAACCTCACCTAGACTGTTATTTTAGGAATGAGTGTGAAACCATATTTATTTGGTTGCTTTCCATTTTTGTTCTCTTCCCAGTGTCCTACATTGCCTTCATCATCTTAAACTGACTCCCCAACTAAATTATATTGCCTTCACTCAAATAATGGGTATATACTGCATCCTAGCTAACGACTTACTCTCTTATGCCTCACTCTTCATAACTTTCAAATAATTATTCTTTCTGCATTTACTTCTCTTCTTATTTTACACTGTCAGTCTCACATAATATCTGCCCTATGATTGATTTATTTCATTCATAATTATGCCTGCCAGGTCCATCCAAGCAAAGAGGACTTTCTCAGATTCATCATTACTCTTTAGTGCTGCATAATATTCAATTGTGTGTATGTATCATAATTTGTTTATCCATGTTTCTATTGACAACCACTTGGGTTTTTCCATCATTTTTGCTAGTGCATATAATACTGAGATGAAGATGTGTGTGCAAATATCTGTTTGTATTACAGCACTTATTTTTCTAAGATATACACCTAGTAGTGAATCATACATCGTTTCTCATCAGTGTGTGACACTTCCAGGTACTGCATAGCCTCATCAGCACTTGTTGCTTTCTGGTTATTTTTCTGAGGTTTCCTATCAATGCCGGGGTTAGGTGATAATTTGTTATATTTACTTAAATCTCTCTAATACCTAATGATTATGAACATTCCTTTATGTGTATGTTGGGTTCATGATTTCCTTTTTGGAGAAATTCCAGCCCATGCATCTACCCAGTTTTTAATTGGATTGTTTATCTTTTTTTTTTCAAGGTAATGGAATGTTCTGAACATTTTTGGGATTAGTCATTTTCTGATATTTAATATTATTCTCTGTTATTTATTTAATATTTAATTTATCCTAGCTTCCCCTAGGTTCTCTTTTCATTTTTTGTCAAGTATTTTAATATGTGTAAATGTTTAATTTAGTTTGGCTTCAGCTGTTCCTGCATTTTTAGCTATGCTGCATAGTTTGATATCTATGCCAGGTATTATGGACCTATGATTTGTCCATATTTATTCTTTTATAATCTTTACCTTTTATGTTTTAAATTTAAGTCTTTTGTCCATTTTACTTTAATACTTGTATATAGTGGGAGATAAGGATTATTCTCATTTTCCTGAATAAATATATCCAGTTTTATCAACATCATTTGTTACCAAAAGCAAGTTTCATGCCATGAATTGAGGCAGGGTGCATTTTGGGGGATCAGCATTCATGGAAAATTTTTAACAAAACTTAATGAACTACATTTCCAAGTCATTAAAATTTCTCAACAAGTCTAAAGGAACCTGCTCCACATAAAACAGTAGTATGTTAGATGAAACAAGCATTTTAAGAATGGTTAGAGTGATCTAAAAAATGAGTGCAAAGAGGGAAGAGGCCACAACACTGAGACCATGAGATGGCGCAGCTGGCTTTCCAGACCATGGAAGGAGTCAGGTGAGTGCTGTTGGACACTGACTTGTACAGTTGGATGTTCTTTGGGAATGTATCAGCATTTAAGGAACTTTATAACACTTTTCAGGGGAGGATATAGCCCAAAGTACAACGTGACTGAGAGGTGGAGGACCAGAAAGAATGATGTCTCTTCAGGTTTGACTGAGAAGAAGCTTCATGGACAAAATTACTGAATTCGTAATATGTTCAGAAGACCTGTGGCCTGTTAATTTACCAAATAAACCCTCATAATGGGGAATATAGTCTATGAATTCTGTAATGTCATTTCAATGAATACTGAAACCAGCTTAAATGTAGAGTGCCATGGAGTAGATGACAGGTGTCATATATGGTAAGAAAAGATGGAGGGGTGGGGAAATCTCTGACTTCTACATCATATTAAACATTTGGGGGAAGGTATGGAGTTGGATACTACTTGGTACAAGTGTTGTCAGAGGGTGTCACCCATGACCCCCTTGCCGTTTTCCCAGCCTTTCCTTAGGATGAGAATATCTCTTTTATTACCTTTTTGCTAGCCATTTAAATAAAGAATGAGTATTGGCAAAGATGAATTTTAAAAATATTGTACCATTGTAATATTTGATTTAAAGAAGTGAATATCTTCAGTATTTAGAAGAGATTTTCTTATTGAAGTAACCATGTGATATTACTGAAGAAGCCAAAGCTACCTTAAAAACCATTGCTTATAAAGGTTTATTTCTTTAAAAATAATTTTAAAAGCCTGTTTTCATTTATCATACCTTAAAAAAAGCAGAATTTAGTCCTTATATTAAAGCTAAGTTGCATTTTGTTTTTTCACTACATATATAAGAACAGATGCTTTTGCTAATTTTTTAGATTAGTGTTTCTATTTTTTTTAAATAAAACTGTTTTATACAAGCAGAAAAAAATAGATTATTTTTCTTCAAATAGATTTTATAAACTAATGATGAGAAATCTGGACACCATTACCTCATGGGGAAAATATCATTCAAATAGCCACAGTAAAAGCTGAAATAACTAGGCACAAATCTAACAAGAAAAAAAAACGCACAAAGAAAATTACAGAAAAGCATTACAAGACAGCAAAACAGATCTCTACAAATGGAAGACTGCCTAATGTTCATGGATAGGAGGTCTCAATATTGTGAAAATGTCAACAGAACATAAAGCAATGTACAAAGTCAATGAAATTCTGATCTAACACCATTCTTTAAAGAAATGAAAAAACTGATTGTCAGCTTCAAACGGAGGGGGAAGAAGCCCAGGATTGGCAAAAAATTACTCAAACAGAAGAACAAAGTAGGTGGTTTTGCACTACTTGACCTCAAAACCTACTGCACCTTCACAATTATCAAAACAGTTTGGTACTAGTACAATGATAGATACACAGACCACTCAAGGATGGCTAATAAACTGTCAGTCTGGGTACACTAGAGAAGTACATCCATGGACACATATATGAACATAAGGGAGAGGTCTATATGCTAGAAGCATTAAACATTGAGAAAGCATCCCAACCCAGTCCAGTCCAAGTCCATAAGTTCTATATTAACCCATGTCTGATACCAGCCATAAAGTCTTCTTTGGACTCATAAAACACATACAATGAAGCTGAACGCATGATGATCACAAGCCAGATTGTTAGAATGACTTTGGATCCAGTGGTGTTGTAAACATCTCAGTGCTGGAAGGGGTCTCTGGCTTCTGAGATCTGGTTGCCTCTATGTGGCTTGTCTGGCACAGGGTACTAGGGTAGCTCCATGTGGCTTCTCCTCAGCGGTGCTGGAAGCAAGCCTTGTCAGTCGAGAACCTCCATGTGAGTGTCGTCAGTATAACGTCTCCAAGGAAGTGAATGAGGTAGTGTCTCCTGCCTCCAAGAAGGAATTAAGACATTTCCCAGAATTCTCAGAAGACCACATTCACACAGAAGTCCCATTGGCTATCTCCAGATTGGCAGGATAGACTTCACCCCTACACTCTTAATCCTCAAATAGATACCACATTAGGTGACTGCCAAATAGACTCATAAGGAAATGTGCTCATTCACTAGCCATACAGGAAATGCAAGTCAAAACAACCAACTATACCATATATAACCCATAATTGTACCTCAATTAAGAATAAAATAAAACAGCAAAACATACCCTAAAGGGTGTGAAAAGAATGGAATTCTTTGAATATTGCGCATCCCTATAAAATGTAAATGAAATCATGAAACACCTCATGACATAGAGGAATCTAGAAAATGTTTTGCTGAGTGACATTAATCATTCACAAAACCAAATATGATATGAGTCAACTACTGTAGGGACAATCAACAGGAGGGGCACAAGCTTGGACTTGCAGGGTATCCAGTTCACTGGCCAGGGCAGACATACATTCTGCTAGCGAGCCCAACTGATGCCAATGAAACATGCAACATCCTCTCTAGTTGTATATAGTGAATGTCACATTGGCAGAGAGCTGAGATTGTCATATCAGCGGAGTCAAATTGTCAAGGCAGAGAAGGGCACTCATGGTACATGGAATCCATGAATAGTAGTGGGAATAGGAATGCCAGAAACGTAGGGATAAGTCAGGGAGAGGAAAGAAGAAAGGGGGAACTGATCACAATGATCAACTTATAAGCATAAGCCCATTTCCAAGGGGAAGAACAAGAGAAAACATGGGTGAAGGGAGACAGCAGCAGATGTAAGATATTAAAATGATAATAATATATAATTTATCAAGGGGGTATGTGGGTGGGCATGGAGGGAGATAAAAAATGAGGAGCTGATACCAAGGACTCAATAGAAAGTTCCGCAAATAGAAAGTTAGAAATGAATGAAGGCAACATATGTGCAAACATGCCTGATACAAACATGCATGGATTGTATCAAGAGTTGTAAGAGTCCCCAATAAAATTATCTTTAAACTAAAAAAACATATGTCAAGGGATGGGAGTCATTGCTGAGCACATAGTGGATGACATGAAACGTTATTACAAGGTTATGTTGAGAATGTCAAGTCAAGAGAGGGGAAAGATAAATCTGGGAGAAAAGAAGTGCATGTCTGTTGGTTGAAAAAGTGAGTGGAGGAGATAATAACAATACTTTTTCACACCTGTACAAATATCATCATTTCCTTTTTCATTTTTAAAATTGGGAATCTATGTAGGGTATAACAATGGTAATATGTACCCAATATGCCACATTGGCCTGACATTCTGAATACGTGCTAGGGACTCAGTCAAGGTTCCATACACACTGGCACATTGAAGGTGCACAACATGCCTTAAAAGTCTCAACAGACTAGCGTGCTCCTTCTATGTGAGCTTTGTTGCTTCTCGGCTAGGTAGCTTCTTGTTTATCTTCAAGCCTTTATGGCCTCAGACTTTACATCCCCTGATAGCTGGGCACCATCAACTTTCTTCACCATTTTTGCTTATGCACCTGCTTTGTCCACAGAAATCGTGTCTGGACAGGCTGGTGTGCTTCTTCCATATGGGCTTTGTTATTTCTCAGCTAGATGACCCCTTGATTATCTTCAAGCCTTTTAGGTGCCAGGCACTATATCTTTTGATAGCCAGACATCATCAGCTTTCTTTGCCTCCTTTGCTTATGAACCCGTTCTTTCCAGAGTGATCGTGTTGAGACAATCTGGGTGATCACGAGGTGTCCAGCAGATGGGCTACCAAGCATCAAAGAACAAAAAATTATATCACTGTGAATGAGGTGGACTAAAGAGAGGGGACCCTAAGCCCATATATGGGCAACTTGCCGTTCCCTCACAGAAGGCCCAGGGAGGGGAAGAGGCAGTCAGATTCCATTGTAGCAATGATGATACATACAATATTCCTGTAGTTCTTGAATACTTTCTTCCCCCACCCAAGTATAATGATCCCAGTTCTACCTTACAAATTCAGCTGGACTGGAGCATGTACACTGGTACATATAGGAATTGGAAGCACAGGGAATCCAGGCAAGAAGAATACCTTTGGACCAGTGGTGAATGGGGTGCTAATGGGAGGGTGGAGGGAAGGTGGGATGGAATGGGAGAACAGATTGCAAAGATCTACATATGGCCTCCTCCCTAGAGAATAGACAGCGGAGAAGTGGGTGAAGGAAGACATTAGATGGTATAAGATATGACAAACTAATAATAATTTATAAATTATCAAGGATGCATGAGGGAGGGTGGAAGTGGGTAGGGAGGGGGAAATGAGAAGCATATACCAGGGGCTCAAGTGTAAAACAAGTGTTTTGAGAATGATAAGGGAAACAAATGTACAAAAGTGCTTGACACAATGGTTGCATGTGTGGATTGTGATAAGAGCTGTAGTAGCCCTCAATAAATTGATTTTTTTAAGCCACAAGAGAGGGAGCAGATGTACAAACTCCACTAAGTTAACTGGACTGTACTTGAAACATACCTGAGAATTTAAGCCTGAAAATCCATGGGGTTTGAAGAGGCAGAAGACCAAAGTAGACGACCATTAACTTGTTACATCATTACCTTATTTGTTGTATTAAAATATATACATATGTATACATATATATATGCTACAATAGTCTCTCATTCTCAGTGAATATTATTGTAGATTTCCCCTGATAACCAATTCCCATTGGTTGTGTAAGCAGCATCAAGTCTTGTAAGGATTTATTCTGTGCAAGGTAATTCAGGTATTGTGGTAAGGAGTTATCCTCCATTGTCCTAATATCCTTCTCTCAACAGTGCTTTAAAAATCAGTGCCAGCAGATAATCGATGGCAATATTAACAGAAGATCTTTATGTTTCAGGGAGAAGATTGATATGACTCTATGCCATAAATTAAAAAGGAGTTCTCTAAAGGGAGTCAAAGGCAGGTAAAAACAAACAAACAAAGCCAAAAAATTAGATCCAAGAATGGGTTATGGATTCACACCAAATCCTACCTCCTATTGAAGAAAAATGATGTTGTATATCACAGCCCTGCTCCATACTTGTCCTCTGGAATTGGACACGGTAGATATGTGTGCGGTATCAAAATGTGGTGAACAATTGGATGGTGCCTGTCTATCAGATAAAATGGCATCTGGGTTTCTTAAAGACTTGTTTCTCAACAAGGAGTCATCTAAGGTAGATGCTTCTTGAATCCACATGGACGAAGCATATCACCATTTATGGTCCAAGGATTGCAAATCATGTCAGCCAAAGACAAAGGAGTGAATGGTGAAATAAATGTGAGATTCTGGCTTGCCAAAGACTATGGAGGACAATGGAAGTTCAAGACACATTTGTGAGATCTACTGAGGAAGTAACCCTCCAGTGGTTTCTCTTTCTTTGGAATGAAGGGATGGGGATGAAATTATCAAACAGATAATATTAGAGTGATGGCTACAGGAGATATAAATGATTAACTTGACTTGAATTTTTAAAACCTTGTCACTTGATTCCCCCTTTGATACATGTTGGCCCTGATCTAGTTTTCAACATTTTCTGTCTTTTGTTTTCCCTTTTTCATACTGGGGTTTAACTCTGATATATTTTAACTTGTGGGCATCCCTCTTGGATTTTGGTTATATGTTTTCCTGTATATGAAACCCAGGGTTGATGAACCTACAGAGACAAGTACAACGAGGGAGATTACCAGGAGCTGGTATCAGGAGTTCAATAAGGAATACAACATTTTGAAACTGCTTGTGGTAGATATTGTACAATAGTGCTTGTTGTGACTGAATTATACAATAGTATGATATCTGTATTAACTCCAAATAAGATCATTTTGACAAAAACTTTCTGCTCTTTAGAATTCTGTATCACATACAACTGATTGCTGATAATGAACTAGTAAATTAGATATAATTAAATGATAATATGGAGTAATAATTTAAATACACTTTTTTCTTCTTCTTCTTTTTGTGGCATCATTGTCTTGTTGGGAGTAGGAAGCCCAGCCTTACTCCTGGAGAGCTGCTGCTGGATTTGACCTGTCAGCCCTGTGCACCGCAGTGCTGCACACAACCACTAGGCCACCAGGGCTCAACCCACTTTATATTTTTGTCATTCTGGATATATGGAACTGTGAACAATTCATTTATTGTTGCTTGTCCTGCTTAAATGTATTATAATAGGAAAAGCTAATATAATATAATCCTTATATGGTGCTAAGAACTCACTTGAGTCATGGCGTCAATGCCAACTCTTGGAGACCTTTAGGACAGCTGGAACTGCTGCTTGTAGATATCTGAGGCTATAACTTTTTACAATAATAGAAACCCTCACCTTTATATGATGTTGTGTATTTCACCAAGAACTGGTGGTACTCACAGTGTCATGTGTTTGGTACTATTTTTATCTTATTTGAATAATACAGAAAGTGAGGGACTGAATGCTTCAGCAACTCAACATAGATCACACAGCGAGGAATAAGCTGAACCCAGAAAGTGTGATTTAAATGTCAATCAATGTTCTGAATCCACTGTTTTACTGTATATACTCAAATATAAGCCAACCCAAATATCAGCCAAGGCACCTAACTTTACGCAAAAACCTACATTAAAGTGTGCTTAGAAAAATTAGATTTATACACGAGTGTATATGGAACACTTCTCAGAGGCAACTAATTCCCAGTTCAAGATGAGTCTTATCACACTCTGCAGCTTAGATTGTTAAGATTCAGGTAGATTGTTTTCCCAATACCAAGAAGTCTTTTGATACCCTCAAATTGCCCCTTTTGCTCTCTCTTCATAAAAAGTGTGCCTCTGCCACTGCCCAGAACGTTTTGTATTAGAATTGCCTGTGTACATGTTCATAATCTTATGGAAACTGAGATGTTTGGAGAACAGAAATCATATTATATTTATCTTCATATCACCAATATTTATTTACTATGAGGTCTGATGAATTGTATGTGCTCACTGTCCAGCTGGCTCAATTGAATTGAATACTAATACAGATTGTCATGATGAATTACTCTTTCTTCCTATCTATGAAAGGACATTCAGTAAATTCTCTACTAAAACGGCCTTAGTTCCCTGGGGATATTACTACTAATACTAAAAGTAAAAAGGAAAATAAAGCAATCATCTATTAAGTGCTCATGATATGCAATGCACTATGCACTACACTATACATTTTATTCACTCATTATTGAAATTTCATCTTGAAACAATACTAGTGAGGAAAATATTAAGATTTTCATTTTATTCACAAAGAAAATGAGACTCAAAGAGGCTACATAACATGCCCAGGATTTCAGCTATGAAGTGCTATCCTCGGGTTGCAAACCTTAGTCAACCAGGCTCATAAGGTTTATGCCCTTTGCCTTTTGTTCTACTAATTCCAAGAGGAAATGTTTAGAGGAATGCAACTCTGCCACCTGGCCTTGCAATTTTTAAAATCCAAGGTTATATTTAAAATTATAAATATGATATATCAACTTAGCAGCAAAGAAACCGAGACTCATCAGTAGAGCAGGTAATTTCAGATAATGGAGTATGTTCAAAGTGAGAAATGTTGCAGTCAAGGCAGTGCATATTTGAGCTTTAAGAGCTATGAAATATACTTATGAGTAATTTGATAAGGCTTTTTTTCCATCAAACATATGTCACTTCATCAACACTGTGATAACACTTTTCATTAGATGTCATCTAGCTGGTTCAAATCCCTACCTATGACAGAAGGAAATAGTCCTTTGATCGGAGTCATACTCACAAGCACTGCCATGCTGAAACACATTGCTGCAGCCACTGCGCCTATCCATCTCAATGAGTCGTTACATTTTTCACTAATCATCTACTCTACCAAGCATGATATCCTTCTCCAGGTTCTTGTTCCCCATGGTAACATGTCCAAATTACATTCGACAAAGCCTTGCCAGCCTCACAGTTATCTGTACTTCTTCCAAAATGATTTGTTTCTTTGGCAATACGTTCAATACTCTTCTCAATCATAATAATTCAAGTGTATCAATTTTCTTCAGTCTTCCATATGCCTTGTTCAGCTTGCTAATGCATATGAAGCACTTGAAAATACTGTGACTTGGGTCAAGTTCACCTTAATCTCAAAAGTGACATTTTTATTTTTGAACAATTTTTAGAGTTCTTTTGCAACAGGTTTTCCAAATGCAATTTATTCTTTGATTTCTTGACTGCTGTTTCCATGGACATAAATTGAGGATCCAAGTGAAATAAAATACTAGGCTACTTAAATTCTTCCTCCATTTATTATGATGTTGCTTAATGATCCAGCTGTATTTTTTGCTATATTGACATGCAATCCATATTGAAGTGTGCAATGACTGACCTTCATCATTAAGTGTTTCAAGTCTTCCATTTCAACTAGCCAAGATGCCTTGTCCTCCTACCACAGGTTGTTTATGAGTCTTTCTCCAATACTGATGCCACTTTTTGGTATAATCCATTTTCTCCAGTCAGCATACACATTGTATAAATATGGTGATAGGATGCAACACTGACACACACCTTTCTTAATTGTACACAAGGCAATCCCCACTTGCTCTATTCAGATGGCTTCATTTTGGTCTGTGTACAGGGTATGCATGAGAATGATAAGTGTTATGGAATTTCTATTATGCACATACATAGTCTTTTATGATTGCCACAGTAGAATGGATTTGCATAGTCAATAAATTATCTTTCTGTTGCTCTGTTTTCAATCAAGATCCATCGGCTAGCCGTAGCAACCTCTCTCCTTCTAGGTGCTCCTGAATTTAGATTCATTTCCTCACATTTCCCTGTGCATAAAATACTGCAACTAACTTTTAATCATCTTCAGAAAAAAATCTACTGGCTTGTTATAGTAATGGAATTGTTACTAAATCTTTGGGTCCCTTTTTTTTGGAATTACCACAAATGTTTGTTGTTGTTGTGTTTTTTGCCAGTGTATGATCCAGGTAGTTTTCTTCCAAATTTCTTGTCATAAATTGGTAATCACTTCTACTTTGGCACCAATTTTTTGAAGCATCTCAATTAGACTTCTGTCAATCTCTGGGGCATTATCTATGCCATGTCTTCAGTGAGTCCTGGACTTCCCTCAGTACCATTGGTCACATGCTACCTCAGAAAAGTTTGAGCATAGATTATTTGTGAAACCGTGACTATGTTTTGTTCTTCCATCTTCTTTTGATACATCTTGCATCATTCAACATTTTGTTCAAGAATCCTTCATAATTATGGCTCAAATATTGAATTATTGTTCAGTTTTGTTAGTTTTATAGTATATTTTACTTCTCCCTTCAATTATATGTAAAGTATATTCAATCATGTAATATATGAAGAAAGTCAGTTTTCTTTCATAGAATATCAAGAGAAAAGAGTAATTTACTCAACATGCAGTGTAACTTGGAGTTAAGTGGGATATGGTGTGTGACTATAATGGGATAGTTAAACTACCTTTCCTCAAACTAACAAAAGCCCTTTCTTGTTGTTAGGTGTTTTCAAGTCATTTCATCCCATAATGATCTTGTGTAGCACAGAAGGAAAGACTGCCCAGTTCAGCACGATCACTACAATCATTCCTATATTTAAGTCCATTGTTGCAATAACTGTATTGAACCATCTACAAGGGGCTTCCTGCCCTTTCCTTGCCTCTCTACTTTAGCAAGCATGAGGTCCTTCTCCAGGGACTGGTCTCTCTTAACAATATGTCCAAAAATTCTTATGATGAAGTCATGTGTCTGAGGAAGGAAGGAGCACTCAGGCTGTACTTCTTCTAAGAGAGATGTGTTTGTTCTTTTGGCTGTTTATGACCCTTTCGATATTCTTTGCCAGCACCATATTTAAATGCCTAAAAATCAAATACTCATAGGAGGCTGTTGTTTTCAGATGCCAGCAAGTGCATTCTAACCTACAGTGATCCTCTTTACAACAGAAGGAAATATTTCCCAGTTCCTGTGCCATCCTCAAAATTATATCACATCAATCCATCTTGTTCAGGACATTCTTGTTTGCTTCCCCTCCACTTTATCAAGCTCCATTTTCCTTCTTCAGGGACTGATATCTCCTGGTAAAAAGTCAACAGTCTATAAGACAATGTCTTGACATCCTTGTCTCTATATTTCACGTATAGCCAGAGGGCTATGTTAGTCTGGGCAGACAAGAAAAACAAATACATGGAAATTCATATGTTTACAAGAGAGTTTTTAATAAAGGGTACCTGTACATTAAGGAAGCATTCCACCCCAGTCCAGTCAAAGCTCATAAGTCTGATATTAGCTCATATTTCTGATGCCACCTTTAAGGTCTACTTTGAGACTCACAAAACACATGCAATGACATCACATGCAAGAAGATCAGCCAAGTGCCTTATGTCTTGTCAGTTGAGCATCTCCAAGAGAGTGAGTCAAGAGAGAAGGTATCTTGGCCTCCAAGGAGGAAAATCTGGATTTCTCAGAATTCACAGGAGAAAGCCATGCTCACACAGAGGTCTCACTGGCTATGATCAAATAGACAGACGAGGGCTGAGCCCTGGTGGCCTAAGTGGTTGAGTGGGGACTGCGGCCCATGAGGTTTGCGGTTCACATCCAGCGGCGGCTCTCAGGAGCAGCACCGGGTAGCGCCTATGACCACCAGAGGCAGTGATGCCCCTCCCCCCAAAAAAAAACAAAAAAAAAAAACCCAAATAGACAGATGAGACGCCACCCTTTCATCCTTCATCCTCTCAAGTCCCAAATTGACACCAGATTACGTAACGACCACAATGATCATCAGTGACTTTGTACTTTCATGTGATATCAATTATATTCTTCTACACTTTGAGCATCCTGCTGAGTTACCTTTTTAAAAAAAAAAAGGTAGGAATATGGACCACATCCAAATGTGTTAAAAATAGACAAATGAGTGCTACCAGTGCTTCATCAGCATGCTGTAACATTTCAACTGGTATTACAACTATCCTGGAGTCTTTTGGGGGCCAAAATTCTCAGTGCAACTTTTCTCGGTACCATTGGTTCTTGCTCTTTTTGTTTCCTGAAATAGTGGAATGTCGACTAGACCTCATTGATACAGTGCCTCATCTTTGGGTGATGCTCTCTGTACCATTCCATGTCTTGCCCATAGAATATTTCAGTTTAAGATATGCTGGACTGGTTCTTTCTTTTTAGTTTTCTAAATTCACTTCTTTGCATATTTCATTTTAATATTTTACTTTGTTTCCTTGATCTGCTCCTTGAAATTTTCTATTCAGCACTTTGACTCATAGGATAAAAGCTGCCAAATACTTAGTGCACTTTTAGCCTAATTTCACATTTGTTACTGTTGCCATGCGTTAGCCCTGACTCGAGGTAACGCTATGCATAACAGAGTTGCTCAGCCTCATGCCATCTTCATGATTGTTGATGTGTAATCTTGCATTATGTAAAAGTAAAGTAGAGAAGGTGGACCTCATTTAATAATATTTCAAGAAATCCATAAACCTTCTCTAAACACAGACAATTTCTGATTAAAAATTATCATAAAGTACCTTTCCAGTTCAAAGCTGAAAAATGATAATGCAGCACAACACTTTTGGCAAAATGTGCTCTAGTTAGCCGTTCCAGTTTCACAAGGAGGATTGGGGTAAGCTAAGGGAGCTGGTTGTTCAAAAGAGAATGTGCTCAAGTGAAGTTTTATGACAAGAAATCTCTGAGGTTTTGCTATGGCTTCATTTATGGAGAACATTTAGATATCGATACCATCCCCTGGGGAAGTTCTAACAAACAATGATGGTGGACAGAGAATCAAAAACAAGGGCAAGGCAAATGCTTTATTTGCGAGCATTTCAGAGAGCCATTTTGACCTGTTTTACCTTGGATAAAACCTCATGCCACCTGTAAACTTTTAGAAGTTGTTGAAACTTTGGTGTGAAGGATTGACGATTTCATTTTGCTCTTAATTCATCATGGTTGACAGAAGACAACATTTAAATAGACTACAGAGGATCTCAGTGATACAATTCTCTCTTATACAAATTTATGATTTGTTTTAGAATTAAATAAAGTTCCATAGTAATAAAACGTAAGTTAATTCTCACATTTGTTTATTCATCCTACCTTGAATGCCCGTGCACATTACTTTGCTTCGGTCTCTGTACTCTCTTGGGTTTTACCACATAATCTCCTGTAATCAGAGATGTGAAAATACATTGCGTGGTTCAGCTGCAAGCTTCCCAAGACCTTTATTTCTCTCTTCAAGAGGCACAAGGAAGATATCTAATGACTAAAGTCACTGGTTCCAGGAAAGCTGTTTTCCCTGCCAAAATAGAATATGACAGATATGAGAATAAAGATACACTTCTATAAGCCTAGATATTTGATATTCAGTAGAGGTTCTTGAAATTTTGTTATTGAGAAAGAGGATGTTAATTTCTTTTACCTGTTGCATCTATTGATAGCCAAAAAGAAAAAAAAAAGAAAAAGAAAGAAAATGGTCTTCATATTTCTACAGATCAATAAAGCACCATGTAGTAGGCTAGTGATTAAAATATAAATGTTGATAAGCTCTTTAAGAATCCTAAATTTGAAAATAATTTTAAACATTCTACAGTTGTGAAATTCTGAAAAACCTCAGAGATTTGCTAATATCAGAGGTGATTATAAAAATGCAAATTCCTATGTCCCAGCCCCAGGGATTTGGATTAATTAGGTCTAGGATAAGGACCAGGGGTTTTTAAGCCCCTTAATTATTGTATGTACATGCAAGCATTATAAAAACTATTACAATTATGAAGCTAAAAGAAGAAAATGCGACAGAATATATTTGTGGTCTTGAGTTGAAAAGAGCTTTAAACAAATTCAATAGTGATAAATTGCTAAGGACAAAAGTGGACAAATCTTCCTATGTACGATGTCATATTTTCTGTTAAATAATGGACAGACAGAAAGAAAACACTTGCACCATCTAAAATGTATAAAACTAGATTATATGGAGAATACTAGGCATTAAGCAAGAAAATGATACATAGCTCACGAAACAAAAGAACAACGGCTAGATAATTGATTGAATTAGATAAAGGTGAATTAAAGCTATAAATTCATACCAGCTTATATACCAAATATATCAGTCAGATAACTAAATATTAACAAAGACATGAAGATTGGCCATTTTAATGTATTGTTGGTGAAAACATTGAGACAGATGTTCATAATTCCAATTTGGCAGCACTTAATGAAATTAAGAATTCATGTATCTATGGCATATTCTTTTACATCCACCCCATAGAAATCTTCATGGAAACTCATGTGGATTTATAAGGACATATGTGGCATTTGTCACCTTATTTATGTGATTGAAGATTTGGAGGTAGCTCTGGGGTCATCAGAAAAGGAAGGTCTAATTAGATGTGTTGCATACAGACGACTTTTGCTGTGGATGGATCTCATCAAGTTGCTCTAAGTCAAAGTGCAACAGAAGGATACGCCGGCTCTGGGTCTTCCTAACAAACACCGTGTTGGGGCCCATGGTTGTAGCCACTGTGTCAATCTATCTCTTCAGAGACCTTCCTCTTTTTCATTACCCCTCCACTGTAGTGAGCATGTTGGCATCCTTTGGGGCTGGTTTCTCCTGCTAACAAGTCCGAAGTATATGAGACAAAGTCTTGCCATCTTGGCTTTTAAGGAACATGCTGGCAATACTTCTCCCAAGACAGATTTTTTTATTCTTTTGGCAGGTCATGGTACTTTCAATATTTTTCACCAGTAATTTAATTCATATGCATCAATTTCTCTCCTGTCTCCCTTTATTCCTTTTGGGGCTTTCATAGGAGGCAATTAAAATACCACGGCTGAGGGTAGGTACGTCTTAGCACTCCTAGTGATAGCTTTTTTCTTTAACACATTAAAGAGGTCCTGGGTCACATGTTTCCCAAATGCAATATGTCATTTGATTTTCTGACTTCGACCTCTATGAGTGTTGATTTGATTGTGGATCAAATAAAATGAAATTCTTGACAACTCCAATCTTTTCTCCATTTATTATGATGCTTCTATTGTTCTATTGTAAAGATTTTCATTTGCTTTTGGCGGCCTTTGGCATTTGATTTTGTGCTAGTCCGGATAGACTAGAGGAACAAATTCAAGGACATGCATATGGATATAAGGAATGGGTTTATATTCAAGGGGAAAAGGACACTGAGAAAACATCCCAGCCCAGTCCAGCTCAAAGTCACAAGTCAGATATTAGCCCACATGCCTGAAAATGGTCCATAAAGTCTCCTTCTGACTCAGGAAGTCACAGGTCAGTGGTTACAGAGTCCTGGCACCAACAGGGGTCTCCCCATGGCTCCTCGCTTCCAGGACTCAGGATCCATCAACAGCATTCCATGGTGGCAGAAGCAACTCATCGCTGAAAGAGGCCTCCATGTGGCAGCCCCAGCCTCAGAGTTCCGGCTCCATCAGGGCAAAGCCGTGTGGTTTCTCCATCAGCTACTCCGGCCTCCCAGATGCCGTCATTCTGTGTTACCTGTGATTAATCATCTCTGAAACTAACTCCCAACAACTGGGGAAGATAGCTTCTCATCTTCACGAGGGAAAGATCGCGAGATTTCCCAGAAGTCTCAGGTGAAAGCCATGCCCACACAGAGGCCTCATCGGCTACTCAATGGCTTTCTCCAGATTAACAGGCCAAACTCCACCCCTACATTTCAATCATAAAATTAACATAAGCACATGACTGCCACAGATTTCAAGCCAATACCGAAAGCTTTGGTCTTGGAGTTTCACCAACAAATGCGTCAAGTTCTCACTTAAAGCAACAGTCGAGTCATCTGCATAATTCAGGCTGTTGGACATTTGGAAGAAAGGTATAGTAGATACCACAGTTAATTTTTTGTGACTTTTATCCTGAAGATAAAACTTCTATCATGTGGTATGATTACAGGGGTGTGCTGATCTCAATTCATGTCAGTTGAAAAAATTAACAGTGGACATGAATATCCAACTCTGTTCAATAACATCTAAAGTCTACCTTAAATTCTGAACATTCCCAAATGAGTTTTTAAAATGTTTCTTTCTTAGCAAGTTATTAGCACATTTACCATCATACTACTAAATAGGTAAAATTGAGTTATAATAGGTACAGTCTTTGTGACTTGAAAATTGAGAGTATAGTGTTTGGAGAAATCATAACCACTGGAAAATTATGGGGAGAAATACAAAAAGGAGAGAGAGAGAAAAAAGGGAGTTCCATGTACTGTACATAATCTCTGCCTAAATTTCTGGCTAATATTAGATTTACATATGTACACATTAGACTATAAACAGTCAAACTAAATATGTGAGATTAAACTAAAATTTCACCTACAGTTCGTAAGACAGAATTTGTTTTGTGTCCAATCAGTTTAAACACTTGCTAAAATAAGGCATCAAGAGTTAATAGCTATAAGTTCAAATCTAGAGATTTCACTATATAATATTCACTATCGTCTGTATGTTTAATCCAAACTGACTCACTCTAGTCACAAGAGAAAGTGGATCAATGAAGGTGAACCCTGAGACCACCCCGATGTTCTCAATGGCACATAAAGATTTTAATTGAACATTGCAATTCACTGAAAAATGCTCGCTGATAAATTGGAAAACATTTTATGAGTGAAAAGAAATGAAACCCCAGATTCCCGATTTAATGGAATGCATAATCCAATGAAAAGGCAAAGATTGATAAATAGATTAAATCCACACCCTAGACCTAACTGTATACTGTGTAAAAGAGGCACACTTTAAAGATAAAGATATAAGTAATTAGGTGTAAAATATATAAATTGAAAACTGAAAACATAAGAATATTCATTCAAAACATCTCTTTGCCATCAAGCTGATTCCAGCTCTTAGTACTAGTGTAGACCTGCATTTTGGAGTTTCAGAGCCTATCAATATTTATCTTAGCAGAGTCTCCTTTTCCTCCCATGAAGCTTTTAGTAGTTTCCAACTGCTGAACTTTTCTTTCTTTTCTTCTTTTTTGTTTTGGGGGGCATCACTGCCCTCTGATGGTGGGAGTAAGAGGTCCAGCCTTGCTGCTGGATTTGAACCTCCAATTCAGTGGCCCGCAGTCTCTCACACAACCAATATGCCACTGGGGCTCAGCCCCTGATCTTTTCTTTAGTAGCCCACTACAGAGCCAGGGATCCTCATGAGAAGGCAAGGGTATCTATATTAATAAATCTGATGAAATAAACTTTACTGCAAAAATATTATCAGAGATAATGAAGGTTAGTTCTTCAGGACAGCATAGCAACAAAAACCATGTGTAGAATTAATGATAGATCTGCAAAATAGATGGGGAAGATGAGAGAATAGTTGAAAATTTAGACTTCTTACTAACTTATTGAGCACTTCCATAGAAATATAGATTGACTGGTCAGCTACCTTGGATTAATTGATATAAATTCATCAGTACATCTTATACCTGTCAATTAAAAATGATTCTAAATAACTCATGTGACATGAGACAAATTTTATGGTATATTATACAATATTTAAATTGAATATTATTGAACATATAACATATCAAAATTGATACCTTACAGTTAATACAATGCTTAGATAAATGTTTATATTCATTGATTGCATAAGCAAAAAATATTGCTACAAAACCTTAGAAACCCTTGTTAAACAAAAAAATTGTCAAAATGTGCATCCATTGTATCTCTGGATATTCTCTACCTCGATCTATGTACTGCTTCTGAGATGGTATTTCCATGTCTCTGACCCTTCCTGGAAAAAAAAAAAACTCTGTAATCTGTCAAGATGGCAGGTTGTACATCCTGTATGGATTCAGATCATTTTCTTTTTCAATGTTCTAGAAGTTCAGGGGGGTGGAAAAAAGGAGTCTGAAAGGACTACATCAAACATGCATGAAGGATGGAGTAAGGTTCCTCAATGAAATTCTCCTAGGGCAATCTTTGCTACCTTAGAAAAATGAGCAGTAGCATTGTTGAGACGGGGGGAACAATCCTTGGCACAATCTCCCTGACCTTTCTTCTCAGCAATTTTCAGTTTTTAGATGCATTTTCCACTTTCTTAAAATGTCTTCCTAATAAAATGGTCCTGTAATCATCCTCTGTTCTTTGAGGCAATCATCATTTCTTTTCTTTCTTTTTTTTTTTTTTTGAGATCCCAAAGCACTCTCAGCAGAGCTTTCTGAGCTGAATGAAGTGAACTGGTCTCAAAGACTTTCTAAGAAGTTAGTGTTTGAAATATACTATAATCAGCCTGAGACAGTCATCCTTTGATCCTAGAGCTATGTTTAAGCATGTCTGTTTACGATAAATCTGTCCATGTGTGAACAGGTACCCTAGCACAGTACTTTTACTTACTCTTGTGCTATTAAAAAGGACAAAGTTCTCAAATCAGTGACCTCAATTACACCCTAAGAAGTTAGAAAAAGAAGAGCAAAGTTAATTAGTCCAAATAAAGGAACTAATAATAATAAGAGCAGAAGTTAAAGAAATAGAAAAAATAAAGAGAAAAGCAGGAAAGCCAGATATATTTTCTTTATAAATATGAAGAAAATTAATACATTTTTTATCCAGTTTTCTCAAGAACAAACAAAGAACCCCAACTGTCCATATAGGACTCAAAGAGATAATATTATTCAGCATTTGAAGGATATTAAATTATAGTAAGATAATATCAGCGATGTTATGTTGTAAAATCGGGCAAGTAAAAAATCCATATATTCCTGAAAAATGAAATTCACCAAACCTTAGCCCACAAATGAAAAACTCAGCATAGCAGTCACATATCAATAAAATTAAATTTGTTATACAATTTCCCACTCATAAACCTCAGACCATGATGAATTTTCATTGATGAATTTTATAAAACATTTAAAGAAGAAGATAGAAGCCTACACAAACTGGGAAAATAGAAATCAGATTGACACTAATACAAAAACCTAACAAAAACTGTGTAAAATATCCTTTGTGACTATAAATGCAGAATTCTTTTAAAAATAGATTGACACAAATGACAATATTGATATAAACATTTAAAAGCAGACAATAGTATACATTCAGAAATAAAGTTAAATATTTAATACTAGTTGATGATAGAAGTGAGGAACTGTGGAAAGGAAGGGAAATTCCCAAACCTAACAAAGAACGACTAGATATAAGCTGTGTAGCCATGATTGCACAGTGGGTAACACACTGGACCGCTAACCACAAGGTCAGGATTTGAAACCATCAGCTGCCCTTCAGAAAGAAACAGGAGACTTTCTACTCACGTAAAGAATTACGGTCTCAGAAATCCACAGTGGTGTTCAAAAGGAAGTCAATGCTAGCAATGAGCTGAGCTGATGTAGACATTTTAAGGAGGCCTGGTGATGCTGTGGGTGAGGCATTGGAGTGTTATCTGCGAAGCTGACAGTTCAAACCAACTAGTCGCTTCACTGGATATAGATGAAGCTATATGCTCCTGGAAACATTTGAAATATTAGAAACCCTAAGTAGTAGTTTTACTGTCATATAGGGTCATTAAGAGTTGGGATTGACTCAATGAAAGTAGGATGTGATGGGTGTATAACCTATGGATTATGTACTGGACGGGGTAATACTGAGAGTTTTCTCTGTAAGATTAGCAATAAGACAAGAATGTCTTCTCACACCATTTTCTTTTAATCCATCATCAGGCTAGATGTATTGCTCACTACAATAAAGTAAGAAAACATAAATAAATTACAGAAAGTGAGACAAAAATAAAAAATACTCTATTTATTTTCAATTGTTTGTATAAGAAAGTTATAAGACAACTATTAAAAATAATAATTAAATTTAGCACTCTTAGAATACATGTTCAATACAGTTATTAATGTGTTTATGTTTATTGTAAGCTAAGAAATGCAAAATAACAAATGAAACACAGTAATTCCTCTTACAGCACCATTGAAAAATACAATGAAAACATTAATTCCTGTTACAGTAACATTGGAAAATATACAGTATGTAAAATAAATTAACAAAAGACTTAATTTATAAAAACATTGCTTAGGTAAAATTTAGAAAATATAAATATTCCCTGATTTAAAAAAAAAGTTGGTAATTTTTTTGCTTTAATCTCAGTTGAAATTCCATCAGGTTGCTTATAGTTAATAATAAGCTGTTTCTGAATTTTATGTGAAAATAACAAGATTAATGTTAAATGATTGAGTGCTTCTTCCTACATCATATATGAAAGTGTATAATCCCAGTCTGGCTTGACCAAAGTTATAAGTCTTAATTCTTCATTAAAGACAGTATAAAACTATGCTGTTGCTGTTAGGTGTCATTGAATTGGCTCCCACCCATAGCAACTTTATATAAAACAGAAGGACTGCACAGACCTGCGCCACCTTACAATTGTTTGTATGCAGAAGCCCATTGATGCAGCCACTGTCAATCCATTTTATCAAGACCCTTTCAACTTTTCACTGCCATTCAACTTTACCAAACATGAAGTCCCTTTTCAGGGACTGGACTCTCCTAACATGTCCAAAGCATGTAAAGCAAATTCTCACTTTCTTTGCCACCAAGGAGTACCCTGGACTTTGTCCAACATACATAGCAACTTTATGTAAAACAGAAGGACTGCACAGACCTGCGCCACCTTACAATTGTTTGTATGCAGAAGCCCATTGATGCAGCCACTGTCAATCCATTTTATCAAGACCCTTTCAACTTTTCACTGCCATTCAACTTTACCAAACATGAAGTCCTTTTTCAGGGACTGGACTCTCCTAACATGTCCAAAGCATGTAAAGCAAATTCTCACTTTCTTTGCCACCAAGGAGTACCCTGGACTTTGTCCAACATAGATTGAATTGTCCTTTTCAGCAGTCCATAGTACTTTCAATATTTACTTCTCCAGCACCACAATTCAAATGTATTAATGTTTCTATGGTCTTCTTACTCAATGTCCAATGTTCATGTGTGTGGTAGTAGAAAATACAATGCCTTTGGTCATGTACACTTTAACCCTCAAATTGACACAAAGGTTCTTCAATACTCTAATGAGGTCTTGTGTGGCAGATTTACCTAATGCAATGCATCTTTTAATCTCTTGATTGAGTCTTCCATAAAAATTGATTGTGGATCCATGCAAGATTAAATCATTGACAACTTCAAATTATTTCTTTTATCTTGATGCTACCTATTGGTGCAGTTATTGGATATAAGGGTGTTTTAATAAATGAGTCATAGTCTATATTAAAGGCTGTAGTACTTGCTTTTTCATCAGCAAGTGTTTCCATTCCTCCTTTTTTCAGCAAGCAATGTGTGTCATCTGCATACCACAGATTGTTGAAAAGACTTCCTCCTATCCTGATGTCATACTCTTCTTCATATAATCAGCTTCTCTGATGATTTGTTCATTATTCAAATTGAAAAAAAAATGGTGAGAGTACACAACCTTGATGCACAACTTTCCAGAGTTTAAACCTTACAGTATTCCCTTTTTCTGTTCCTACAACTCTCCCTCGATCCATGTGCAAGTTCCCCATGAACACAATGAAGTGCTTTAAAAATCTCATTGTTCTCACGGCTCTCCACAGTTTCTTATGGCCCATGTATTCAATTGTCTTTTCTGAGTCAATGAAACACGAGTAAGGATATTTTCAGTATTCTATGCTTTCAACTACGATACATCTGACATCTGCATTGATATCCCTTGCTCCACATCCTCTTCTGAATCCAGCCTGAACTTCTGGCAGTTCCCTGTTAATGTATTACTGTAACCGTTGTCGTATGATCTTAAGCAAAATTTTACTTGTGTTCAATGTCAATGATAGCGCTCTAAAATGTGTTCATTCTGTTGAGCCACATCTCCTTGGACTGGGCACAAATATAGATCTTTTCCAGTCGATTAACCAAGTAGTTGTCTTCCAAATTTTTCAGCATAAAACAATTAAATGTATCAATGCCTCTTCAGTTAACTGAAATATCTCAAAGCAATAGATACATATTTTTATGTAGCATTCAAAATTTTATGGTTTTACAATAAGAATCAACAGATATATAAAGGTATCAGGAGAGGAAGTTCCGAAATTATAAACTTTTATAAGCATTTGGTTTTCAATGAAGACACCAGTACAATCCAGTGGGACAAGGACAGTTTCATCAACAAATATTAGAATAACTAGATATTTCAATACAGTATACATTTTAACCCCTGCCTCACTCCAAACAAAATTAATAACAGAAGATATGTCATAAAACATATAAAATAAAACACAGGAGGATTTATTTGCAATGCGTTTTTCAGACAAACCATAAACACAACAAATAACAATGAAAGAGAAGAAAGTAATACACTAGCATTCTACTTACCAGAAGACATCACTGGCAAAAAAATAATAGGCATACTTAGTTGTGGTAGTTACATAATCTGGTGTCAATTGGGACTTGAGAGAATTAAGAGTGAAGGAATGGAGTTTAGTTGGTCTGTCAATCGGGTCACAGCCAAAGAGGCCTCTAGGCGTCTGATTTTCCCCTGAGGATTCTGTGAAACCTCTGCTTTTTCCTCTTTGGATATGACAGATATTTTCTGCTGACTCCCTTGGAGACATGGAAGCTGACAAGACACATGGAACTACTCAAGTACTGTTAACTGGAGAAGCCCCATGGGCCTACCCTGATGCAACCAGACCAACACATTATGATAACTTAGAGTAGAGTGCTGTTGGAAAAAAAATCATAAAAATGGATATTCAATGCTTGTTTGACTGGTCCCTCATGATAGTTTTACATCTTTGACTTACTGGAGGCCAAATATATGCACACAGTTTACTGGGTTGTTTTCTGGAAAGAATATGAGAAGTTAAATTTTGATTATTTTGTTTGGTTGTAGACCTTGGTTATCCCTGTCTGAAATGGCATAAATCAATGTAATTAATGTATATTTTGTGCCCTGGGTTAGAAACCACCATTTGAATTTCTCAGAAACCATGCTGCTTAAGGAAAATGGCTCACAAAAGTTTAAAATGACGTACAGGAAGCATTACTCTGTTTTGATGCCCTCAGAGGCCTAATCCCATATTTTTGTATAATTAGAACAGTTTATGGAGCTTAACATAAACTAAATAAAGATTGAATTTGCATAATATAAGAATTGAGTTTAGGATCTGATTCTAATTTCTTTATACTGATGTCTTCTGCTTAGCACTGTAGATATACAGATGTATAGAAATTATTTGGGGAAGTATGGAAATAGCTTGTAAGACCACTTTCCTTGTGCCATTATTTTCACCTTTTGATGGGTTTAAGACAAGACTGGTAAGAAGGCTCTGAAGGGATTGGCCCCACCAAGTGTTCTGGGTTCCAAGGGCATTTGCATTCCAAGAGACTTGCCTGGGGGCAAGATTGGTTAATTAAAAAATAAAAGAAACTCTCTGGATATTTGATGTTTTGAACTCTAATTATTTTTGTCAGAAACTGGAAAAAATCTCGAACCATGAAGAGAATTCCTCTCTAGGATTAAAACTAAAAATGGAGTCAGTGGGCATATTGAAATGCTTGCTAGGTGACCACCTGGATAAATTTGTTGAGTGGAAGTGAGAGAAATGCATCAATAAAGAGACAGTTTGACTCTGACCACCTGTGGACCTGGTTTACAGGAACAAGAGGAGAACATGTGAGGAGTTGATAGGTCTGAAGTTCATGAAAATTTTTGATGAGCCCATGGTCTAAACGCAAGGTGACCAATAGGCATCCTAAGAAGGGCTAAGTGAGGCAGCCCACATTGAGTTGACCAAAACCCAACCAGATGAAGAGAAGATATCTAAGTCTGTGAACTGGAGCTTATTGCTGCTGAATTTATGGATGACCTGTCCTGATTTGACTTTGCTTATGGATGCAGATTTCATGAGGTTCCAACTAGAATGAAGATTCTTGAAGTGAAAGGATATGATTATCTCCTCACACCACTGTGTTGATGTAAGTGGGCAGTGTAGAAACTGGACACCCAACATGGGGCAGTTAAAGGCATGAAGTGCCTGGATTACAAACTTTCATAGATGGGGTAATATATATTCATAGCATTAAGGTGTAGGTGTTACTAATTATAATTATCACTAATAGGATATTTTGTTTTCTTCACTTATAAATGTTATGCTTAAATGAGGGTGACACATATTGAAATATGTGTATTTTAGTTTTATTGTTCTAGATGTAAATAGGATGCTATTATTGTTTGTTTGAAAATTGTATATGACTAAAGAGTTATGTTAAAGTGTCAAATTGACTAGGGGTGGTCTGTGGTAGTTACATAATATTGTGTCAATTTGAAACTTCACAGGATTAAGAGTGAAGGGGTGGATTCTAATCTGTCATTGGAGTCAAAGCCAATAAGTTCCTGAGGGCATGGTCTTCCCCTGATTATTCTGGGAAAACTCTGCTTTTTTCTCCTTAGAGATGGGAGACATTTTCTCTTTCAGTTGATTCCCTGGGAAATATTGCAGCTGATAAGACACATGGAACTATACTAGTGTCCTCACCTGGAGAAGCCACATAAACCTGCCTTGATTCAGCCCTGGGTGTTGGCTGAAGCCATGTGGAGATACCTTCCAGCTCTGAGATCCTTACAATACCATTCAACCAAGAAAACTTCCATGCCACTGGTTTGTGATCTTTCTGCATTTGACACCATTGTATGTGCTTCATGAGTTAGTAGAGGATTTTATGAATTGGTACTGGACATATGGGTTAATACCAGACTGAGGACTTGACCTGGAATGTCCTGTGATGTAACTTCAATATTTAACTACTCTTGTATGTAAACCTCTTTCTTATACACATACAAGTCTCCCCAGATGTATTTCTCTAGTCTACCCATACTAACATACTATTCAAAAGAATTGATATCTAGTGTATAATGCAAAAAATCAACTAAATATCACTAAAACTCAATAAGAAAAATAAAATGACTCAATAAAAATATTCAATACATAAGCACTCTTCAAAATGCATTATATGATAATAGGTACATCATAGCTGAATAAATGAAACCAGAAACCTTGGAGATATAAAAGGTGCTATGTTAATTGTCTTTCATTCAATTTTCACTCATGAAAACAATGCAGGAGAGAATTTAAAGTTTTCTAGGTTAAAGTTAAAGTTTAAAGTATAAAGTTTTCTAGGTTCTCATGACATGTCTGAACCCATTCCATAGAAAGGCAGTCCAATGACTATGAGAATTTTCAAACAATAATATTAATATCACACACAAGTAAAATTTCCCTGAAGGCAAGTTCCAAAGGACTACAAAAATACATCAGCAGGGAACTACAATAAATTCAAACTTACAGGAGAAGACTTTGAATGTACAAAATACCAGAATGATTTTTACTTGTATTATTGAGTAAGCAAAGTAATTAAACTATGTGGATCATAATATATTATGATTATCATTGCACATAATGTAAATTCCAGAACACTTAATAGTGCCCAAGCACCAGAGAATACTGCTTGGTGTATAATCAGGAAAAGTGTCTGGGTAATATAATTTCTATATATTTATTTATGGCACAGAACCATGCAGTATTTGTTTCTTCTGTGCATTGGATTGCTATTGGTCAGAGCTAAGTCAATAGCACATAACAACATACTTCTCAATGTGCATGCTGAAAAATAACTTGGGAGACAGGATTATCTAAAGAAAAACATGGTTTCAGGATTGTCAGAAGACTTACTAAAAACCCACAGATATGCCCAGTATATAATACTACTTTTTAAATGTAAGGAAAACTTGAGTCACTTAATGATGATTAAAGCCTTCATTGTGCACTGAACATTGGCAAAAAAATCCACACAACTTAACCAATTAAAAAAGTCATGAAAATGGAGAAAATATTAAAGTTGTCAAGAATTTCATTTCACCTGGATGGACAATTTCCATGAGAGCAGCAGTAAAAGAATCAAATGATAAACTGCTATGGCCATATCTATTACAAAAGACCTTTTTAAATTATTTAAAAGTAAAGATTTCATTATGATGTCTGATGTGCTACTGATTCAAGAAAACTATCATGTTTTCAATCACCTCATATGCATGCAAAATGGACAATCAATAAAGAAAATCAGAGAATTGAAGCTTTTGAATTCTGATGTTGGAAAACAATATTGAATCATATACCACGGGTTTATGGAATAATGGATAAATTTGTCTTAGTACACATACAGTCAGCATGCTCATTAGAAGCACGGATGGTGAGATGATGTACATGTTTCAAGAGGAATCATTTTCTGGAAAAAACTTCACGTTTGACAAGGGAAAGGGTCAGTCAAAAATAGTAGAACCCTCAAGATGAATTGACATCGTGGCCTCAACAATGCAACGAAACACAGTCATGGTGGTGAGGGTGGTACAGAAAGAGGCAATATTCTCTTTTGTTGTGCAGGTTGTCACTATGAAGCACGCCAGCAGGACTCTGGTTGTTAGGATTTGTGTCAATTTGGCGGAATCAGCATTCTCAGTTTGGAAGGTAAAGCCTAGTAATCCCACTTGATGTGACCTAACATAATGTAATCAACTCTATTATTGACTGCATGAACGGACAAGCAGTTGTGAAAAAAATAGGGTAGATTGCAATCCTCTTACTTAGGTCACAGCCTTGAAAGCAGGTGTCCCTGATGGTGTGACCCACTTCCTATATAAATAGACCCTGTGGAAAACTTGCTTGCTTCTTGCTGAATCTGGAGGTTGCATCAAGTTCAGCAACCCAGGTTGTTTGGAATTAAGCCAATCACATCCCAGATTGCCAGCCTGCGCTGGGAATCTTCTGTGGCCAGTAACTTGGATTTATTTACCTCTACAGTCACATGCTTGTCACTCTCTGGCCAATTCTGAGATTCCAGGGAACAGGGAATCCATGGACTTGGTACCAGCCTAGGCATAGACTTATAAAACTATGGGAACAAATTTCTTGATCTAATTTTCTATATACACATACATAAGCATCACTGATTTTACATCTCGAGAGAACCCAGTCTAATACAAGTACCTGACAGTCCTCATCAGATCGCAGCTTGTTGACCTCATTTGGAGGTACATACCTCATTGGAAGAGGGTCACACTTTCACTCCTGGGGAGACACTGCAACTGACAGGACACATGAAACGATGCCAGTGCCCTGAACTGGAGAAGCCCTGCAGAGAACCCTGTCAGTGCTGAGATGTTTAGACCACCACTGGATCTCCAATTCTTCCTGCATTCAGCATCACTGCTTGTGGTTGGTGAGCCTGAAGAGGACTTTATAGATTGGCATCAGACATAAGGGCCAACATCAGACTTATGGACTTGACCTAAACTGGCTGGGATATTTTCTTAATGTATAATTATCTTTATAAAAAAGTTATTTCTTATACACAGGAATGTGTTTATCTAGTCTGCCCAGACAAACAGTCATCCATGATGGACAGACTTCAGAATAAGTGAGAAAAGTATTCATAAATAACATGGTGAACTATTCCTGAAGAAAAAAAGTATTGGCCAGTGAAAACCATGTGAACAGAAATAGAATGTCACCATTGTATGATCTTCTCCCAGAGAAAAAGAGCCTCTCAAATTGGAAGACATTCAGAATAGAACCTGGATAAAGCTGCCCATACAATGTAAAGTCAACATTCATGACTTGAATTGAGGAAAGTTTTCAAGGACCTGTGTTTGCTGATGTGGTACAACTTAAGTGAGAAAAAAAGAAAGTGCAAGCATCCATTAACAAACGTAATATTGAATATATGAATATCAATCTAGGAAATTTGGAAGTCCTCATAAATGAAATGGAGTGACTAAACACCAATAGCCTAGGCATTAGTGTGATGAAAGGTATTGGTGGTAGCCTTTGTTAAACAATCATATGGTCTACTAATCAGGAATGACAAATTTATGAGGAGCGATATCACATTTGTTGTCAAAAATAGTTTAAGATCTTTCCTGAAGTGTTATACTTTCAGGGGTAGGATAACACTGGTAAACTTACAAGGAAGAATAATTAATATGACAATTATTCACCATTTGCACAGTAACCACTTTGCACAGTAACCACTTTTGCCAAAAAAAAACAGTTAAAGATTTTTATCAGATTCTGCAGTCTAAAGTTAAAAAATAGAAAAAAAGACATCATACATTGATAATTATTTTTAACTGAAATGCAAAAGCTGAGGGAGAAAATGAGAGAGGGAATTCTCAGCGAGAAAATATGACCTTGATTATAGAAACAAGACAATTTTTATATGATAGAATTTTGCAAGACTAACAATTTACTCTTTATAAAGACATCTTTCAACAATAATAATGACAAGGAGACATTTGGCCCTCACAACATGGAATACGAACAAGTCAAATATTTAGACTACATCTATTTAAGACACAACAGAGAAGTTCAATATCATTAATCAGAACAAGGCCAAGGACTGACTGAAACTGACTATCATTTGCTCATATGCAAGTTTTAGTTCAAGCTTATGAAAATAAGTCCATGAAAGCCAATGTCCTACCTGAATTAGGACCACATCAAGAATATGATGAATAGATAGAGCCAAGACCTGTATCCTGAGTACTGGTTTTTAATTTTAAAATATTTCACTGAGGACTCTTACAGAGCTTGTAACAACCCATACATCAATTTTATCAGGCATATTTGTGCATATGTTGCCATCATTGTTTTCTAGGCGTTTGTTTTCTATTAAGTCCTTGGTGTCAGCTCCCTTCCCCCACTCCCTCCTTATC
Organism: Nesogale talazaci; assembly: GCA_004026705.1. Taxonomy (NCBI): domain Eukaryota; kingdom Metazoa; phylum Chordata; class Mammalia; order Afrosoricida; family Tenrecidae; genus Nesogale; species Nesogale talazaci. Next base: position 40,727 of record PVJH01005004.1, read on the forward strand.
TGCACCCTTATGACTCCTTGATAAGTTATAAATGATTATTTTTTTAATATATTACACCAACCATGGTCTCCCTGCCCCCATGATTTCTATTGTTCATCCACCTGGGAGGGGGTGCATTTATGTGTCGATCATCACGATCAGTTCCCGCTTCCTCCCCTCCACCCCGTCTCCACGTTTCCCCTTCCTCAAAAAAGCACTGTCACGGGTGCTTACTACACCCTGACTGACTCATCACTCCCTGTTATCCCTTTGGAGGAGATGTTCCATTTTCTACAGATGAGCTATGGGTCTCTGCTCCAACTACTGTAGTTATCAATAGTATGTTTTTTGTTTGTTTGGGGATTTCTGATACCTGTTACCTGGTCCCAGTGACGCTTCATGATTGCATAGGTTGGCGGGCTGCCTCCATGTGGGCTTGTTGCTTCTCTGGTAAACCTCAACTCATTTAACTTCAAGCCTTTAAGACCCCACACACTATATCCAGTCACCACCTGCTTTGTTCATTTCCTTATGCAGCCATTTCTCTTCAGCAATTGCGCCAAGAGGTGAGCATCGTAGAATACCAGGTGATTAGAACAAAGTGCTCTTGCATTGAGGAAGGGCATGATCAAAGACCTGAAGTCTGTCTACAACCTAGGAACATTGCCATATAGATATGGGACACTACCTCTATTGTTATAAATTTGTGCATTAACATGTACATGCCAATGCTTATACATCTATCCATATCTTTGCTTCCTAGATCATTCCTCCTACACCGCCAACTTACTTGCCCTCATCCTGTCTCTTACTAATTCCTTTCAGCTAGATTGCTATTGCTCCAATACCCCCAGGATCTCTATGTCCTTGGTGTTGTTGATTTTATTTCCCTAGTTGTTTCCTGTTGCGTTGTTTGCTCACTGCTCTCTTTCTGACCATAGGTTCCAGTGCTTTTTCCCTGTACTTGCTTCCCATGCTTATCTTATAAACGTAGTCAACCTAACAATGACACAGACCAAACAGAAAACAAAAGTTTGAAGACAAATATTTTTTTAAGAAACATACATAACGCCAGGTCTATCTGCTGACCTTTATGACTATCTCCCCACTGGGGATAGTCCTGGGGGAAATTCTGGGGGCTGCCTCTCCTAGCCGGAAGTTTATTTTAGGGACCCTTCAGGGTTTTGAAGTCTTTTCTTTGCTCCCATTGCTGTTCTGTTCCCTTCTTGATTTGCCCTGCTGTGGGGAGGGGGAAGGGGGATTCAGACTCGACTAAACTTCAGTTGTGTGTCCCCAGCATTGTCCTCTGTTGCAGTGTGCTCCAGTGAGGGCACAGCATGTCTTGAGCTGTTTTCAGCTCTGCAGTCCTCTCTGTGCCTCAACAGCTTCCTACAGTGCATTGTCCTCCAGGCTTGGAGATCCAATATGGGGTCTAGACTACAGCTTTCTCTTTTTCTGTCTTGGTTTGTTTCCGTGTTTTCATGGCATGCAGGCCCCACTTCTGAAGTTGTAGGCTTAATATTATTACGTGTAGAACAGATGTCGCTGGCCCTGAAGGCCAGTTTGTCATGTACTTCTCCACTAGGTTACATTGCCTGCAAGGTTTGGTGCACTGTGGGGGGGGGGGGGTCTGCATGCACTCTTCCAATTCTGTGGAGACACAAACAATAATCACCCCCTGGGTGGGTTTGGGCCCTGCTACCCCCCACCCATGCCATCTTCTCCCTCATCCACCACCTCCCCCATCTTCGTGTTAGAATAGCATGTACCTTCTTGGGTTTGGTCCAACTTCCTCCCAACTGCCTGTACCTCACCCCGTATAGTGTGGGATATGTGGCATTTCTTCTATACGTATGGTGCTGATTGAAGCTTACCTCAGGGAAGTCATGTTGTACACGTGCTTCTGTGATTGGCTAACTTAACATAGTATTATTTCTTCTGAATCTTCCCCGAAAACAATATGTTTCTTGTGATCATCTGTGCTTTGTAGGGATACATAGGACTCTATGTATGCGTATGTGTATGTGCCAATGTTTACTAATACACTTGTCTGACATAGACATTTAGGTTATTTCTGATTCTTTGCAATTTTCAATTGTACCGCAATAAACAGTGGCACACTGGTGACTGGTTATGGATTATTCCTTATCTCTTCTGGGTATATGATAGCTGGGTAGCTCAATTTCCATTTACTTTAAATATCACCAGATCACTTACCACAGGGCTGTACATAGCTACAAGACCACCAACAGTGGAGACTTCCTATCTTGTCATCTCCCCTTCAACATTTGTTGCTATCTGACTTTCTGATTTGGGCTTACCTCAAAGGTGTTAGATGATATCTCTCCATTGTTTTAATTTGCATTTCTATGATTGCTAATAATTGGGAACATTTTTTTCATATGCTTATCAGCCATTCTGGTTTCCTTCCTTGTGAAACTTCAGTTCTCATATTTTGTCCACTTCCTCACGGAGTTGACAGTTTTCTTCATTTTTTGCAGGCTGGGAGGGTAATGTAGATTTTAGTAATGATACCTTTTTCCGTTGTGTCATTGCTAAAAATCCTCTCCCAGTCTGTGGGTCCCCTTACTATCCTCTTGGTTAAGTCTTTTACCACACAAATATATATTTTTCTTTGTCTATCCTCAGTGTATCCAACTTGGCGATTTCAGGTTCATCTGTGAGCGTACCTTCCCTATTGCAGTTAGTCTCTGTATTCCCAGAACCAAGGTTCTTAGGTTTGTCCTGATTCCTTCATTGATGGACCTAATAGCTTGGGGTTTTACTTCTAAATCTGTGGTCCAACTTGAGTCTGTTCTTGTGCATGGGGTGAGGTACAGGTCTTGTTTCATTTTTTTTTCTTCATGTGGATACCCACTGCTTCCAGCACCACTTGTTTAAGAGGGCATCTGCATCTCACTTGATGCTTTGGGGGCCCTTGCCAAGAATCAGTTGCCTATATGCTGATGGTTTTATTTCTGGGATTTCTGTTCTTTTCCATTGATCTGAGTATCTGTCATTATACCAGTACCATGCTGTTTTGAACACTGTGGCTATGTAGTAGGTAATAAAATTGAGTAAAATGAGGCCTCTGACTTTGTACTGTTCTTGAGTAAGTTCTCTCTTTCGTTTAGGCTTCTTCCCTCTCCATATGACATTGGTGGTCAGCTTTTCCAATTATTTGAAGAAGGTTGTTGGTATTTGAATTAGGAAAGCATTGAACTTATATAGTGACTTGGGTAAGATTGACATTTTGATTATCTTGAGTCTTATGATCTGTGAACCTGAGATATTTTGCCATCTGTGGAGGTTGCTTTGGGTCTTCTGTACTAGGATCCTGTAGTCTTCCTTGTATAAGTCTTTTGGGATTTTTTTTTGGTTAAATATATTCCCAGATATTTCCATTTCTTCTTTACTATGTGCAATTATTATCTTCTATTCTTGATATCCTCTTCTATGCTATTGTTCAGATGTACATAGCAACCTATTAGATTTATGTTTGTTGATGTTGTATCCTGCCAATCTGCCATATTTCTCTATCACTGTCAGTAATCCCATTGTGGAAGTTTTGGGATTTCTATGTATAGAATTAAGTTGTGCGCAAATAATGATAGATTCATCTCCTCCTCTCCCAGTTGGATAATTTAATGTCCTCCCTCTGTCTTATGTTGCTAGCTAGAACCTCCTTTATGATGTTGAATAGAAGTGGAGACAGGGGACATCCCTGTCTGGTTTCATTTTTCAGTGGGATTATTTTAATCTTTTCTCCATTGACTGTGATGTTGGCTACTCTTTTTTAATAGTTTGTATTAACTTGAATTTTCCATCTATTTCTCATTTTGAATGTCTTAATTAAGAATGACTGTTGAATATTGTCATATGTTTTTTCTGCATTTCAATATCATCATGTGACTCATACTTTTTCTTCCTGATATGGTATATAATATTGATAGATTTCAGATGTTAAAATATCCTTGCATGACTGTGATGGCAGATGATATGTATTATGTACTTTTGTATTCCACTGGCCAATATGTTGTTAAGGATTTTTGTATCCATGTTTATTAGAAATGACAGTCTGTAGTTCTCTATTCCTGTGGGATCCTTGCCCTGTTTAGGTATCAAATTTATACTGGTTTCATAAAATGAATTTAGGAGTTTCCCAGCCTTTCTATACTCTGGAATAGTTAATGGAGGATCAGTGTCAACTTTTTCTAAATGCTTGGTAGAATTTTCCTGTGAAGCCATCTGGGCCAGAGGCTTTTTGTTGTTGTTGGAAGTTTCTTGATAACCATATCTATTTCTTCTTTCATTATGGGTCTGTTGGCATTCTTGATCTCAATCTGAGATAATCTAGATTGTTTTTGCAAGTATTTGCTCATGTATTCCAAATTGTTGAATTCATTAGAGTATGGACTTTTATAGAACTTTGAGATTATCCTTTTCATCTCCATGGGGTCTGTTGTGATTTATCCTTTTTCATCCTGATCCTGGCTATGGATGTTTTTTCCTACCTTTTCTTGGTTAGATTTGGCAGCAGTCTATGGACTCTATTGATCCATTCAAAGAACCAGCTTTTGTTTTATCATATTTTTGCAATATTCTTTGGTCTTTTCATTGGTCTCTGCCCTGATTTTTCTTATTTCTTTTCTTTAGCTATTAGAGGGGTTGTTCTGTTGAGTCTGTTCTAGTTGTTGGAAGTTTTGTGATAGCTTATCATTCGTGAGTTTCTTTTCTTATTTAATATATGCAATTATTGCTCTGAAGCTACCTCTCATAACTGCTTTATTTAGTTTCCCATATGCTTTGATACATCTTATTCCCATTCTCATTAGTTTCTAGAAACTTCCTAAGCTCCTTTCTAGTGGGGGCCAATGCTAATTCATGTTGCAGATTATCATTATCCATCCTCCAATTGCTTGGCCTTGTTTTTTGGTTGCCATTTTATTGATTTCCAGCTTTATGGCATGGTAGTCTTAAAGGATGTCTGAGCAATCTCTATGTGTTTGAATTTACTCAGACCTGACTTATACCCCATCGTATCACACACACACACACACACACACACATATATATATATATATATATATATATATATATAATTGGATTGGAAGTTTTTATAAATGTTTATAAGGTCCAGTTGCCTAATTGTAGATTTTGCCTCTGTAGCCTACTTTCTAGGCTTCTTTCCTAGTGATCTATATTTCTCTGTATTAAAGTCACCTACTATGATTGGTGATTCTGGGTTTTTTTTCCTTCATTTTTCGCGTACTATAATTTGTTTGACAAAATGTGTGGGTCTCTCTTTAGGCACATATATATTTATTATGCTCACTGATTTCTCTTATACTGTTCTTTTGAGCATTGTATTGTGCCCCTCCTTGTCTCTTGTTATAGTTTGCACCTTGAGGTCAATTTTGTCAGAGGTTAGGATTGCAATCCCTGCTTTCTTAAGTTGCCATTTGCCTGGTATATTATCTGCCAGCTTTTTATTTTTAGCTTATTTTTTTCTGTGAGTTTAAGATGTGTCTCATGCAGGGAACAGATTGAGGGGATTGAGACAGTCTGCTAACTTTTTGTCTTTTAAAAAAATCATTATATTGGGAGCTCATACAGCTCTTTTCTCAATCTATACATCCATCCATTGTGTGAACACATTTGTACATTTGTTGCCATCATCATTCTCAAAAAATTTGCTTTCTACTTGAGCCCTAGGTACCAGCTCCTCACCTCCCACCTTGCAGGAACCCTTGATTATTATTATTATTTTGCCATGTCTTATACTATCTGAAGTCTCCCTTCACAAACTTTTCTGTTGTCCATCCCATAGGTAGTGGGTTATGTGTAGATCATTGTGATCCGTTCCCTCTCTCTCCCCCACCTTCCCCGTACTCCCCTGCTATCACTAGCCTCTGTCCTGGATTCCTTGTGTTTCCAGCTCATACTTGTACCAGTGTATATCCTCTGCTCTAGCTGAATTTGTACAGTAGAATTGGAAATATGAGAGTTGGGGGAGGAAGTATTAAAAAGCTAGAGGAAAGTTGTATATTTCATCGGCGTTGTACTGCACACTGATTGGCTTGTCTCCCCACTGCAAAGTGAGGTAGAAGAAAGAACTGGGAGGCAAGGGGCATTTCTGGAGGTCTAAATGCAGGCATGTAAATGTATTTATATGTGCTAGTGTTGAAATGGATATAGGTTGATATATTTATAGGTTTATTATTAGGGTAGCAGATGGTCATTGGGCCGTGACTCAGGTGCTCCCTCAATGCAAGAACACTTTGTTATATTAAACTGGCATTCCATGATGTTCACTTTACGGACATGAACATGAAAGATCAAGTGAGTACATAAGCAAATGTGGTGAAGAAAGCTGATGGTGCCTGGCCAAAAGATATAGCATATGGCGTCTTAAAGGTTTGGAGATAAAAAGTTGGCCATCTAGCTGAGAAGCAACTAAACCCACATGAAAGAAGCACACCAACCTGTGTAGGTGTCAACAGGATCAGGTATCAGGCATCAGACAAAAAAATCATATCATTATGTATGAGGACAAGGGCGGAGTAGAGACTGAGGCCCATCTCTAGGCAACTGGACAGCCTTTTTTTAATGGATGAATTGAGACCACTGATAATTATGAATGCAATCTGTGGATTCATTGTTGTCATCTCATGCCTTGTGTTGAATGTTTTCCTAGCTCCCTTTATTTCATTGTGCCGTGCTTGTCTATGTGGCTTCATTCTGGCCTTTATCCTCTGAGGCATTTTCTCTTGGGAATTTTTATTGAAATGTTGACTTCTGTGTGGAGTTGGGTTATGGTTTCCTGCTTGTGCTTGGTGGATGTTGGTCTTCTGGGAGGGCATAGTGAGTCGGCAAGAATTTTCCACAGGGTTCAGTGTCCTATGGTGTATTCTTTGAGTTTTTCCTTGTCCTGGAAGACTCTTATCTCATCATCTATGTTAATGTGAAGCTTGGCAGGTTGGAGGATTCTCAGCATTCAGAAGATGTTCTGAGGGTTTATTTTCAGTGACCTTTGTGACTTACTGACGAAATGCTGGAGAACCCAGGTTGGCTTAAGTACTGAAGCTGCATTCAGACCATGTTCTGATCTCTGTATATAACTTTACAGAAAAAATATGAATGAATAATCATATAAAATATTATTAGAATAGCGGGAATCAGCATTTCCTCTGGAAATTTTGAGAGATGCATAGTTTACTCTTCCTGGAGTTGGGACAAACTTGAACATACACAGTAGATTGGTACTTTAGACAGTGTGAGAGTTGCCAGTGAATCCTACTACTCATTCATGGGATATTACAGAAATTAATGAAGCTCTTACAGAAAATTCAGGACTTGTGAACAAATATTGTTATGAAGACGGTGGGCTGATCAAAATGATACTGATAGATTCTTCAGAACACGAGGAACTAATGATTGAAGAGACATATGATAAATACATGCAATCCATTGAGGATTTAAAATGGGATCCCTGAATAACCTATTCTGAAATAACTGACTCCAGCATAGTTGTACTAACTAAGTTGTGGGTAGAATTAAAGTAGATTTTAGCAATGCTATTGGAAAACATAAGCTATGTGTGGTAACTTTGCTAGTGGAATAAAGTAACCCTTAGCTTTCTAATGATCACAGACCACACAACACATACCTTTACTCACAATACCCTGCAGTTTTAAGGCTAGGATCTACATATAATATTTAGAATTTATGACATTATCAATGATAGGGACAGTTATAAGACCTGTACCTCAAAAGGTACAATTTTATCTACAGGCTCCTTTGATATTTGTAGCTGCTGTTAATATCTAGACCTGGATCTGGGCCAGAGTACCTAATGCTTTTTTCCACTGGAAATGACTGGGATTGGAGATAAGTTTTAATTTTTACATTATCAGCTGAATAACAATCCTGATTTAATTTTGCAATATACTTGCCTTGCCAGTGCTATTTTTATACAATGAAGCAACAACCTTGCAGCAAAATAAGAAATTGTTTAATAAAACATTCAAAGCCTTCATTAAAAGGAAAATAAAATATTTTAATAAGTGAGCAACACTGACCAGCCAAAGTGTGAGATTACATCAAGGACATCATGCATGAGGGAAGCAAAAGGTCATTAAAAACACAGGAAAGCAAGAACAGATCAAAATGTATGTCTGAAGAGACTCTGAAACTTACTCTTTAATGAAGAGTGGTTAAAGCAAAAGGGTATTTCTTGGCTCTCTTATGATTCTAAGCCAGAAATAACTCAATTGGATGAATTTAATAAACAGAAAGTTACTCGCTCATAGTTCGCAAGACCAGAAGACTGAATTTAGGGCAACGGCTATAGAGAAAGGGTGAAAAGCCTTTTTTTCTGCCAAAGGTCATTTTGATATTTATAACATCATTCATGGGCCATACAATATCATCAACTTAAAAATTAGCCTACTATATTTGGTCAAAAATTTAATTAACTCACCCCAATGCGATGGCTGGAACAACTTCTCTCTCTAGTGAGGTGTGTGATTTTAGCAAGCCTTGCTTATCTTAAGGGCCCTATATAGCCTGTGTGCCAGAAGTTCTCCACCCATACTCTAGAGGATGCCTTCTTCTTTCTGCTGACTTTAGGGGAAGGTCCTTTCATCAAGCTTTCCTTAGATTTCCTACAAGATCCCTATGTTCAAAGGCACATTTGATTCTAGTATATATTTCTTTCTTGGTTGTGGTGCATCAGCCTCTCTCTGCATTTCTCTCTCCATTTATATATTGTAAGATAAAAAATTTCTCAGGTCACACCCAAGAAAAATTCTCATCACATCAGAACTGAACTCTGATGGAATTAAGTTTGCAAAATCTACTTTCCAACTATTCTACAAGCACTTGACTTACCATATCACATAACGTAATGGGGTAATCATTAAATAACTGCGAAATTACATGAATGCAGAATTCCAAATCAATGAGAATCATGGCCTAACCAAGTTGTCACATATTTTGAGACCATACAATTCAATCTATGTCAACAAGAAATGCTGACCTAAAAGAGCTGAACAGAATTTTTCAAAGGACAACTCAAGAAACAAAACAAATAATAACTGATATGTGCAAGAACCAGAATTAAAAAAATCAAGAGAAGAATACACTCAGAGTATCTGAATATCAGTAGTGTCTGAAAACATTTTATTTTTTTAAATCATATACTATGACTTGAGCCATAATCTCAATGTGTTAGAGGAATAATTTATGCCACTAGTACATCCAAAAATTAAAAATGTTTCAATTAAGTGTGAAAATTAAAACCAGCTTTTTTAGTTTAGCAATATACTACAAAAGTTGCTATTCAAAATAGTGTTCTTATTCTGCATTTTATCATCGTTTCCACCTTATGTTAAATGGTAGATAAGTATCATTTGTGTGATTTCTCATCAAAATAGTAGATTCTCCTGTTACCTATAAACAAATCTGTAATTGATATACCAGACAGTTTCTTCGACCTTCAGTCTGTGGTAAGAATAATACATAAATAGATTTTCTTAAGTCTTAGTAGGCACTGGTGATAGGCAATCATTTTCTGATAAAAGTATGTGTTTCTGTGTGTATACATCACTGTAGTTTAACCTAAAAATTGCTTAATTTATAAGGTATTTTGCTAGACTTTGCTTTTTTTGTGAGATTACTTAGAGATAGATACAGCCCCCTCTTAAATGCACTATGTTCTGTGGAAATACAAAAGAACTAGTGGTCATAGCCTGGACCCTGAGGTGCTTCTTAATCTAAAGGGAAGATTAGGAAAAACAAATAAGCACAGGGAATAGAATCACAACCACCCAAATTATTAAGCCATGTCCAAGAGAAACACCTAATAGTTGTGTTTACAGAAAAGATATCAGCTGTGAAATAACTCTGCACTTTGACACTTGGATGGGGGAAAAACACCTTAAATTGGAAATAAGAAAATCTGAATTCTGTTGCCAATTCTAGCTAAGCAGCCTTAAGCAAGTGTATATCTCAATCTCAGTTTCCTCAAAAATAAAAGTTTGACATTGACCTCCCCTTTGCTGACCTCAAAAATTACAATGAGGTTAGATGAAATAATATGTGTGAAAATGATGTGTAAACTCAAAAGCTGTAGGCAAAATTTAGGAGATTTATTGAGTTTCCTATTTGTTCCTTTTCCTAGAAGACCTGCCCAACCCAATCCCTGCCATTTTGCCCACTTGAGTACCAATTTAAGTGCCAGTTTTGCAGTGGAGTTTATAAATGACCTTTTCTCCCTCTGAGCTTCTATAGCCCTCATTGACTGTCACTCAAACTGACTGCCATTATTGGTTACCAGTTTCTATGCATTCCTTTTTCTGCTTTGTCAGACTATAAATAAGTTGACAGATGGGAGTGGCTGTTTTAGAAGTAGACTTGCTGGGAATATAGCTCAAGTTTCCCTCACAGAAGATAAGATTTCTATAACAAAATGATCAATAACCCATGTGGTAATATAAAATATATTGAAATGTGTAAATATATGTGGATCATATATATATATATATATATACACACACAAATATATATATGAACAACTGAACAAACTGCTGCCCTGCTATGTTTTATCCACAAATCATTCTTAAGTCTGAGTCCATTGTTGCAGTCACTATGTCAATCCGTCCATAGGGGGTCTGCTTTTTTTTTTGGCTTCTCATCTACGTTACCAGTAATGATTTCCTTTTCAAGGAACTAGGCTCTCCCAACTACATAGTCAAAGTATTCTCATCGTTCTTGGCTCTAAGAAGTACTCTGGCTTTACTTCTTCTAAGACAGATTTGTTTGCTCTGCTGGCTGTCCATATTACTTGTGGTATTCTTCTCCAGCAACATAATTCAAAGACACCAATTCTTCTTTGGTCTTATTCCATGACCAAATTTCACACGCATATGAGGCAATTAAAAAGACCAAAACTTGGGTTAGGAATGCCTCAGTCCTCAAAGTAACGTCTTTGCTTTTCAACACTTTAAATATGTTTTTTAAAAAACTTTACAGTGGGGGTGTGCAGCAGATTTACCCATTGCAATGTGGCATTTAATCTCTTAACCGTTGCTTCCATAAGCATTGATTGTGGATCTAAGCAACATGAAATCCTTGGTAGTTTCAATCTGCTTAACTTATCATGATGTTACCTAGTGCTCTAATTGTACAGACTGAGGTTTCTCTACATTTAGTTGTAATCTATACCAAAGTTGTCAATTCTTCATATTCCTCAGAAAGTGCTTCAAGTACATTGCAAGTTCAGCAAGCAAGGTACTGCCATCGCATATCACAGATTGCTTTCCTCCAATCGTGATACCATGGTTTTCTTCATATAAGTCAGCTTCCTGGATTATTTGCTCAACATACAGATTGCATTAATGTGTATAGATATAGATATAAAAGGACAAAGGGAGAAAATAGAAAATGAGGATTATAAAGGTGGAACTAACCAGCAGTGTCTTGCATGAGAAGGGAAAATTTGAATGGAAAGATAAAACGTCCCAAAGGCCCAAGGGTAAAGTCCACCAGGATCTCTTTAAGAACTGGAATTCAAGTCAAGTGGATTATTATTACTTTTTTTGCTATGCGAAAGTGTATTCTTATTTTTCAAACTCACTGCCATCTAGTCAATTCAGACTCCTAGAGGATAGAACTTCCCATGTGGGTTTCAGAGATGGTCAATCTTTGTGGGAGTGGAAATCTGGAACACATGGTGTTTTGAACGCTTTAGCTTGCAGTTAATTGTCCAATCCCACCAGGGAGCTTCTATATATTTACTCATCTTTAACAAATACTTACAGAGCCCCCTCTATGTTTAAGGCTGGGTGAGCATAAACAGAAGCTATGTTCCCCCCCAAATGAATTTTATGATACCCATTTCTCTTACTTTATTTCTGACTGTGTTATTGCTGGGATCACATCTCATCTCACCTATACAGTGTTTAACGTGGAAAATGGTGCAGCTATCCTACATAGCAAATCTGACACCACAAAAGAAAATTAAATGAACATACTGATTTACCCAGCAAAGGAATCCTCACAAGGATGCACTTGAGAGTATTTGAACTCCAAACTAACTGTTGATTGTGTGATTCTGACTCACAGTGACCTTACACAGCATGATAGAAGAGGCCCATGCATTTCTGAGCTCGTCTCTAGTTTTTCTTTTGACTTTTGTCATATGGCCTACTATGCCAAGAATGACAAATCCAAGAGAAATGAGATTGCATTAATTGTCCAAAAGAATATTTGAAGCTCTAACTTTCAGCACAATATTGCCCAATAGAATAACATCTACATGCATACAAGGATTACCAGGTAACAAAATCATTTTTCAAACCTATACACCAATCTCTAAAGTCAAAGTGATATGCCAACTTCTTTTTAAAATATAGTATTCTTGGAAATATCCTTCATATATAATACACATATATAGTTCAATCTTATTAATAAGGGTGGTACAGTAATTTCTGCAATCAGTTGCAAATGTTTTCTTCTCTCTAGTATTCATTTTTAACTTCCCATTCCCCCACCCCACCCCCATCCCACTAGTACCCAACTATAAGCCTCCAATCTAGTGACTGTCTCTTTAACTTCATACATCATGGTCTTTGTATGCTGGAAATTTTACCCCAAAATGAATTTCAATAAATACCAAAATAAACCAGAGGGGGAAAATATAATCAAGAAGAAATCAGGAATATTAATAACTAGAAAATATTAAATATGTATCCATGGGTCAGGTACCACAATTTTTATCTCATTACAACCTCCATAATCACATTTACAATATCCTCTGACTGTAAGACTAACTACATACCTCAATTCCAGAAGAGATTCATCACGGACTTAATTCATGTAAAAGAAAAACAAAAACTTACTGTCAGTGAGTCTATGCAAACTCATAGCAATTATACAGCACAGGGTAGAATTACCACTGTGAAATTCCAAAGACTGGCTCCAAATCCTTTTATCAAAGTAGAAAACCAGGTGTTTCTCCTGCGAAGAGGCTTATGAAAGTTTTGAACTGGAGACCTTTTATGTCACAGCCAAGGCATAGCCTCTATGCTAGCAAGGTTCCTTAATCCATGGAGGGGACTTACAAATGGAATATGAGTTTTCACTGCCAGTCTGAAAATCTGGTATTCAAAATTTAATTTCCGATTGCATTTCTTTCTTAGAATTTAGATTTTATTGTTGAGAAACCTTGAACCACTCAGAATGATGTGTGTTTTCCATGTGGATTTTGTTTATACTACACTAAGATGACTACTTATTTGACGAGAGACTTAAAGACCCTAGAGGCTATTCTTTCTAATAAACAGCCATCTTCTATTTTCTTCACTGCATTTTGTTATTGCTTTGTTTGGTTTTTGTTTCTTTATGCTAGGGTGCACCTTAGAGGTGATTTGTCTTTGGAGGTCACTTCTTAAATTTGTGCTATATGTTGTTTTTGGTTTTTTGTTTTATATAAAAGCCAGGATTGATGAACCCAGCAAGTAGAATATGTGTTTGGGGGGAGAGGAGAACAGATGTGGAGGGTGGGTGAAGGGCAGGTGATGTCAAGGAGTCCACATAGAAAAAAATACATATTTGGAAACTGATTGTGGTAGCAATTGTACAATTGTGCTTGGTGTGATTAAACTATGGAATGATATGCTATCTCTATGTTAATAATAATAATTCTATCATAAATATTCTAAGACTGATATGGTAACTGTAGAAATGATGTGGGAACCATAGAAGACCACTTCTGACTGACATAAGGGTATAGAGAATCCAATATCAAATATACCCATGGAGAATTCCTATAAAGCAGATCTCAGAGTTGCCTTCAACCTCCATCCTTCTTGACCATATTCAGTCACCAACAACTCTTTGAATAAAAGTCTACTTCCTGCTGACATCCATAATTCATTGCAATGGCTACATAGAACTCAGAGACAATATATATGATGATGGGGGTTGTTAAGGAAGCTACCTGGCTACAAAAAAAGTAGGATACAGTTCTTTTGTCCAGAGTGTCTCATCTCGGCCAGCCTGGTCCTCAGACTCTCAGGCATTTGGTCCTTTGATTGAATGGACCAGAAAGTCCAGCTATGACTCTGTCTCAGTCTAGATGCTGCTTCCCAATTATGTCTCATGGTATAGGTGTGTCCATGCTGCTCTGTCTCAAGGTCTAAATGCTTCAACCTGACCTCTCCTGCCCAGCAATTTCAGGGAGATCTCACATTCACTAACGTGGCAGCTCTCCTTTTGTGATGGTTGTGAGACTCCCCGTTCCTCTTTCTCAGAAGACACTCTTATACTCAGATGAAAACAAAACTTATCAGTTCCTTCTTTAATTGTTTACAGAACCCTATTTAATTTTATAGGAATTAAAAAGATATAGAAATAAGAGCCCTATTTAAGCAATTGCACATCCCCGCAGTAAAACTGTGGGCTTTAGAACCCATGCTCTTTCTAACATCTAACTCCACCATCTTGACTAGGTAGCACCTATTTTGTTGTTTAAGATGGTTAGTACACTCTTGCCACAGTTCTCCATTATAGCCTGCATGGAAAGGTGGAGGAAAAAAATGAGCCATTGTTATTGTTTTTTGGGGTTTTTTTGTTTGTCTGTTTTTATTTTTGTGTTTTTTTTTTTTGTTATTGGCTTTAGCAGAGCTTCCCATACCTTTGCCTCTTATATTCCATTGGACAAACCCAGATTCCATGTTAGCATTTACCTACAAAAGAAGTTGGGGAAAGTTACCATTATCAGAATGTTCAAGCACCCAGCTAAGTTTTAATAATTGACTATCGAGGAAAAAATTTTCAATCTTTACCATAGCATAATATGTGTCTGATACTATTGTCAACATTGAGGATCAACAAAATAATAAAATCATTGCTGATACAATGCTGACATATGAATTGTGGATTTGATGAGGCAAGTTTAATTTAGTGAGAGATGATGTGAAGATAATAAAAAAGCAGAATAAGGGGGTAGAGATAATTGGATACGATGCTGCTATTTTCTGTGTGGTCATGAAAGGTTTCTTTGATAAGAGTATATCTCTGAAGAAACCAGAATAAAATAATAAAGTGTCGGGCTGAGTCCCGGTGGCATAGTAGTTGTACACGGGACTGCGGCCTACTGGGATAGAGGTTCGATTCCAGCTCCACAGAGCAAAGTCTGGGTCTCCTACTCCCACCACCTGAGGGCAGTGTTGCCCCTCCCCCCCCAAAATAATAATAAAGTGTGCTATGCAGATAAATGGAGAATGAACATTTGAAACTGATTGAAGAGTAAAGAAAATTATCTTGAGGTTTTGGGGGGATTGGAATAAAATACTCAAGATTTAAATATGAAGGCCAGTTCAAGGTGTATTGAGAGGAAACAGGACATACCTTATGGAATAACAAACATGAAGAATGAAGAGAATCGGTATTATGACTTATTCAAGTTTTTTTTGCATATGCCAAATGTCTATTGTGATAACCAACTTCATAAATTGTTTCTCCCTTCATTCATTTCACAAAAAATTATTAAGACTTTGACACTACGCCTCACTGAATCTAGGACTCCACAACAATAGGTATGGCCAGGGTATTGGACAACCAGAAACGAAGATTGTCTCAGTGGACTAGAGTAGTTCATATTCTCATTGCCTCTAAAGATGAGCATAGAATAGGGAAAAGTATGAATCCTTTTCTAGGCAGAGGAATAGTGACAGTACCAGGCAGAGACCAGGAGCCCTGGTGCCATAGTGATCACTGATTGGCCTACTAACCATAATAAGGTCAGCAGTTTGAAACCTCCAGCTGGTCCTTGCAAGAATGGTGAGGCTTTCTACTTCTGTAAAGCTTTAAGGTCTCAGAAACATATAAGGACAGTTTTACCCAGTCCTACAGGGTCTCTATGAGTTGGCATCAACCCAATGACAGTAAATTAGGATTTAAGAGAGATGTGAGAGATGTGAATAGAACAATGAATTTTTAGTGTCTCTATGGAGGTTTAGTCTAGGATCTAAGTAGTAGAGACTAATGACTTCTGGAGTAACCATGTGAAGAGTCTTCTAAAGAAATGCACTTGGACTTTACCTTTGGGGCAAATACAAGATGGTTAAATATGAGAGTGGTACTATTTTGTTTTCAAGAGAGGTAATACTCTAAACGAAGAAATGAATTTTTCAGGATTGAAGAGGGTCACACTTAGAAGAAATTAATTTGGAAACAGCCTAGGCCAGCAGACTTTTAAGATGAAAAAGCCAATCCTATTCCTCAAAACTACTTTACAATTACTCAAAAGCTATAAATGTATATTTCACAAACCAATGAAATCACCATTTTCTGAATAATACCTTTGAATTTTTCCCCAATTTTACTTCAATTTCACATGTATGCACTGAAAGAGAACAAATGACTGCCAATCTGGAGTGTGCTAAGTCCTGGCTTAGACCCTAAACCAAAGGTAATAAGGACCTCCACACATTGAAAGAATGATGATAGGAGTACCACAAGGGCTAATGTTGAAAAACATCATAGAAATTGGGATTCATTCAGTTGGTTGTACCTGAGTCATAACAATTGACTGGGATGGAGGGGAATTCCCCCCAGAGGTCTTCCACGGGTGTAAAAAGGCTACCGCATCTTGTGCGCTTGGATAGACGGGTGGATTGGAGTCACCAACCTTCTGGTTAGCAGCCAAGCCCTTCATCATTGGTACAACAGAGCTCTTCAATGGGTGATTGGATGAAATGGAGATCAGCTGGGAATTCCATGGAATGTTTTCCCCTAAAGACGGAATTGGGATGCCAGTTTACTGTTACTTGATCCAGTTAGATATACTTCAAAGGTATTGTTCTTTACTACATACACGAACACAATTTTGAATTTAGTTCTCATCTTACCATGTCAATGGATAGAATAGTTTCTCTTTCTCTTTTGTTGAATCTGCCTTTTCACTCCTAGTGTGAGATGAGCCAGGAGGCAAAGTAAGAAAGCATAGGTTTACGTTTCACCTTTTCTTCCCCCACATCTGAGATTCTGCTTGTCAGCTCACAGCAACTTCCTATCGAATCAAAGCTGCCTCTCTAGTTTACAATCCCTGACAGTACAGGAAAGACGAAGAGTAAGCCAAATAAACACAGGATGACTTGTGATCACTGACTCAACAAAGATGAGGCGAAACTGTTTTTTACAAATAAACAAAGAAGCATATGTTAGCACACACTTACCTTGGATTTGGGGGTAATCTGCCCCTGTTGACTCCTTCACACACATTACACTTCTAACATCTACTCATCTCCTCAAACACACTTTTTTATAGTTCAAAATACAATAAAACAGCAATCTCATGCACTAAATAGCAGCATCCGATATTAATGCAAGTCACAGCTGCCAATGATGTATGTATTTTTAATTTTTGGGGTCACATTCATATCATCAAGGGAACCAAATAAAACACATTTTAAAATAAGCAAGTCAGTCAAAACTATCACTAAAAAATCAGAGAAAACTTGTTTCTCAACATATCCTTCCTTCATGTCTCTATGCTTCTGAAGGCAACATTTGCATCACTCTAACTTTCTCTGCACAGTTCTTCCACTCTTGCATTTCCACCACAAGAAAATGACCCTTCTGAAGTCTCAAAGGACTCACACCACAGTCCCTTTGCTTGTTCTCTGAGTTCAGAAGCGGCAGCAGCAAGGCTGTTGCGTTAGTCTGGGTAAACTAGAGAAACATATCCATGGACACGAATATGGATATAGGGAAAGGGTTTATATACAAAAGGGATGGAACACTGAGAAAGCATCCCAACCCAGTCCAGTTCAAAGTCCAATATTAACCCACATGCCCGAAATCAGTCTATAATGTATCCTCCCGACTCACGAAGTCACAGGTCAGTGAGTACAGAATCCCAGCACTGGTCTCCCCATGACTCCTTGCTTCCAGGATTCAGGGTCCATCAATAGCATCCAGTGCTGGTAGAAGCAACTCATCGCTGGCAGGGGTCTCCACATGACCTTTCCAGCTTCAGAGGTCTGGCTCAATCAGGGCAAAGCCGTGTGGCTTCTCCTTGGGCTCCTCAGACACTGCTATCTTATCTTGCCAGTTATTCATTGTCTCTGAGACTAACTCCCCTTAACCGGGGAGATAGCTTCTCATCTTCACGAGGGAAATATCGCGAGATTTCCCAGATGTATTAGGAGAAAGCCATGCCCACACAGAGGCCTCATTGGCTTCTCAATGGCTATCTCCAGATTAACAGGCTAGACTCCATCTCTATAGCTCAACCATGAAATTAACATAAGCATATGACTGCCGCAGTCTGTGCAGTCTGGTGTAAGCTTGCACAACCAGAATGAGGAACAACTACATGGCCGTGATGGAAAAAGAGAATTTTCTTCATCTTGCTTTCTCACCAGTGCTCCAATGTGAGTACTCCCTTGTGGCCAGTAAAAATCGTATTAGAGCAGCACCTCTCAACCTGTTTGTCATGACACCTTTTCTCGGGGGAGGTGTCAAACGACCCTTTCACAGGGGTCGTCTGGTTTATAAGAGTAGCAAAATGACAGTGATGAAGTAGCAACGGAGATAATTTTATGGTTTGTGGGGTCACTACAACATGAGGAACTGTATGAAAGGGACGCAGCCTTAGGAAGGTAGAGAACCACTGTACTAGAGCATGTCTAAATCACGCTCATCCACTCACTTCTCTTGCTATGCTCCCTGCCAGTTAGAATTCTTCAGTGGGGGCAGGGCCCTACTAATCAATCTAAAAGCTCTCTTGTGAAGGCCGCTTACGGAGCATCCTGCTAGCTATAGTAGGTATGGTAGTAACTTTCCTCAACCAAGAATAAGATTCTAAGCAAGAAATATCTCCTTATTGTCTTGTTCAAAACTCAAAGCCTAAACAGAAACAAAACAAACATCCACACTGCTACCTCCCAAGCAAAACAAAACAAAGGGAGACCATAGTGAGCATTAATCATGGTACACATAAATTGTGTCTTATAATTTGATTTTTTTTTGCAGCAGCACCTCATTTGGGGTGGAAGATTTATTACTTCACATATGTTCACTTATCCAAGAAAACGTGCATTGCAAAAGAGACTAAGAACACTGGAGTATGTGCGATTTGCAATGTTATGGTTGTCATTGTTTCTGATCAATTAATCCTAGGAAGAGAATTTGACAATAGGGAAAGTGTGTTGAATAGCGATGAGCTGAAGAGTCAAGAGAGTTGCCAGCCAACTGAGGCTTGTTTGATAAAATCAATCATTTTGAAGAACATTCCTTTTTTTGAAGAACATTCCTTTTCAATTATTTCAAGTTTCTGGACAGGGTAAAGTTAAAGCCTAAGGAGAATATGGAGATCATTCATGCTTTGATTCTCATGGAAAATGTCAAACTTAAATCTAAAAGAATTATAATTTAGAGTGGATTTTTTTTCACTAGAGTAGATTTTTTATAAGTAAAACAGCCACACAACCCAGAGGTTGTAAGAACAGTCCAGTTACTTCAAGAAACAATTCCTAGTTGGGTCTAGAGGTGTCTCCACCTCAAAGTGTTCTATATTTCTGCTGATGCTGCAGTTAATGTCCACAATGAACAGCAGTCAGTTAACCATAAATATATATTTTAGTATGCTTCAGGACTAATTGAAAATAACAGAGTAGGATTGAATATTTGTTTAGAGAGTGACCAAGAAACAAAGTATTTTAATATGGTTAATTTATCCATTGGGTCTTCAGCTCAATATACTTGCCCTTATTAGATTCTGGTTCTAGTAATTGATCATGTAAGCTCTGCACTATACAGGGAGAGTGCCTCCCTGCTAAAATGAATTCTTCACAATCTTGACTATGTCCTAAACTATATCATATATCTTTCATTTTATAATTTACATTTAAGGAGGTAGAAGTCTAAACTTTTGCTTTTCTCATATATGAATCATGAAAATATTTCTTGAACTGTACGGGATGGCAGGACAACAAATTTGTGATTTTTTAAATTAAAATATAATGATTAAATATTATTTCTATCATATAGCATTATTTAATATTACCATTAAAGTCAAGGAAATGTAGTGCAATGGCATTTCATGATTGAATTTGTCTTTGAGTATGATTTAAGCATATGGTTAGTAAAATACTCTATCTAATAAACAATAGCAAACCTAATTTTCAATGAAGTAGTCATCATTCTGGGAATGAAATCCATTAATTTATGGCTGGCATATTTGTATCCTTTTGCATTGAAATTCCCATTGTGTAGAGTATTTTCAAACCATGGCCTATTTTTGAAAAATGGCAAAATAAAAGGATACATACTTTTTTGACCACTGCGAGGGAGCCACTCCAACTCTAGTGACCCTTAAGGGCAGAGTGAAATGATTTCATATGGTCTCTAAGACTGTAAATCAGTATGGAAGCAGATTGCTTCATCTTTCTGCCTCAAAGTCACAGGTTGAAGCCTTTCAGTTAGAAAAGTAACCCAGTATTGAAAGCACAGCATCCTCAGTACCCTTTGCATACTCAATAAAAGTATTAATAAGATGGTTTTCTATTAAGCATTCATAGAATCATTGCTTTGCATAAGCATATACCAGGCTTTCTCTCTTCACACATAGGCTTTATTAAGCTGTTTGGAAACTTCCAAAAATATATATGCAATTAAGATTTCAGTTATGAATAAAGAGTACAGGGTATGTCTAAGTGCTAAGAAATACAGAGCAAATAAATCTTTGTGCACTGAAAGAAGAGGGAAAATTCTGGAAATAAGATTCAAAGAAATAGTGGAAATACAAGAGGGAATAGTGAAAATGTAAAAGCTACTACAACTAGGCCTATGTAGATAAAATTGAGATGTAAATTATATATACATATGCTAATCTTATTGACTTTTTTCATGTACATGCATTTTCTAAATATTCATAGTCACAATTCTTTGTTTTAGTGAAAAATAGACTGATTTACCTGCCTAATTCTCCACACTTATTCTTACATATTGCTTTCACTCTAAACCCAAGAAAGTAAGTTTCTTGCTATAAATAGTTGATTACTACTCAGCGTTATATTTTTAAAAAAATGATCATGATCATTATTGAATCAGTTTCTCTCAGTATTGAAAATAAATGAGAAGTGGGGACAGAGCTTATTGTAAAAGCTTGAATGTGAAATATATTTCCATGTGTTTAAATATTGGCTTGTTCACATGGTTAGAATTTGATTTTCAGTCAAAACCATACATTTGCTGACATTATGGAGTGTCTTCAATGTTACCCATTGCCTTTTAAGAAATAATGGTCACAGTTATCCGGGAGTTTTGTCAAAAGTAATGTGATAATTGAAAAAAGACCAAAAGATATTACCACATTTATATGTAGCACTTGTTCACATAAATTATATTGGAATCCTATCATAATCTACCCTCCTCCCTTTTTCTGTTATTGCCATGCCAAAGGCCATCTCTAAAATGGTTATAATTTATCTTTATTAGTTCTACTGGTGCACAGTTGTCCAATTATTGTGACTATAATTATTCATATCAGGAAAAATAAATACAGGAGTTTATCCTTTTAACAGAAATGGAGCACTGAAATTGTGTACTGTGATATAAACAAGAACAAATGGCTATTTGAAAGCAGAATGTTAGAGAAAACAGTAAGTAAACATGAGAATAAAGTACATAATTTAGATTTTAGGCTTAGCAATTAATGATCATAGTAAGATGATGCAATATCAGCTTGATTTAGTTACATTTGTATCAGGTACTGTGGACATGCTGTCAGGAGGGACCATTCTTTGAGATTGATATCATGTTTGGTAAAGTAGATAGGACAAACCAGAAGATCCTCCACTGGATGTTTTTCACAATGGCTATAAGAGACTCAAGCATGACCATTGTGGGGACAGTGGAGGACTCAGGCCGTCTCTCATCTAGCATCACTGGCCGCAAACAACAGCTATGACATTCTATAGCAGAATGACAAGTTTTGTACTATTTTATTTTCTGTAATGTTGCAACTTCCATTTATTATAAAGAATTAAACAATAATAAAGTTGACTTATGTTCTGTGTCTTGGCTTTTTAAAATAGTAAAGTCAAGCAATAGTCATATTTTAAAATTTTTATTGAAATAAGTTTTAAAGAGCATTACAAATCTAATCATAAGATATTCTGGCAGAGTTAAAGGTGCCCTAAATAGTGGACTCATCTTATTGGAAATGTGAAATCTGAAAAGTAATTATGTGAATTTTAATGATAGGGAGAAAAGTACTAGCATTATGATGCTGCTTTATGTATCAGGATTTAATGGATGGCTATTCAACTTTCATATTTTATTATTGTATAATATGTATGATTATGGAAACCTTGATTATCATCTTTATGAAAATGTCAAAGAAAATATTTGTCATTACTAACTCTTTATTCAATACCTTTTGATTACTATCCACTCAAAAGTTCAGGATGTAGGTATGTTGAAAACATGACAGTTACCCCAAAAGAACTCATAGCTAACAAGATAAACAGTTATATAATATATACATATAATTGGACTGTAGTATGATAAGTATAATAATATATGGACAAGTTAAAAATATAGCCTATGGGAATCCAATTCATACATGCCTGAGTTTCTTCCACATTAAGCATGTTTTTATTAAATCATTTTATTGGGGGCTTGTACAACTCTTATCACAGTCCACACATGCATCCATTGTGTCAAGCACTTTTGTACTTTTGTTCATCATTCTCAAACCACTTGGTTTCTGATTGAGCCCCGGTATTAGCTCCCCATTTTTCCCTTCCCTTCCCTTCCCACTCTCCCCTCCCCCAAGAACTCCTGATAATTTATAGATTATCTTCATTTTTTTCAAATCTTACACCATCTGATGTCTCCCTTCACCCATATCTCAGCTGTCCCTCCCCTAAGGAGGAGGTTATATGTCGATCCTTGCATTCTGTGCTCCCTTTCTACCCCATCTTCCTTCTATCCTCTATTATCACCTTTCTTACCACTGGTCCTAAGGATTTCTTCTGTCTAGGATTCCCTGGGTTTCTAGTTCCTATCTGTACCAATGTACATCCTCAGATCAAGCCAGATCTGTAAAGTAGAACTGGGATCATGAGAGTGGCAGGGGGCAGGGGTAGGGAGGAAGCATTTAAGAACTAGAGGCACATTGTGTGTTTCATCATTGCTACACTACACCCTGAGTGGCTCGTCCCCTCCCTGAGAGCCTCTTGTGAGGAAATGTTGGTTTACCTACATGTAGGCTTTGGGTTCCCACTCTGTACTCCCTCTCATTCTCAATGATAAGAATTTTTGATCGTTGATGCCTAGTACCTGATCCTATTGATATCTCATGATCGCCCAGGCTGCTGTGCTTCTTCCTTGTGCGCTTTGTGGCTTCTCAGCGAGGTGGCTGCTTGTTTATCTTCAAGCCTTTTGTGAATGGCTGCAGACAAGTTCTGTCTTTGACCTACAGCCCCCAAAGCACCAGTCCACACAATGGCTCTGAAGGATATATACTGGCCCAGTAAATTCCGGGCAGAGGGCACAGCTCAGAAGGCTATGGAAACTATCTTTTCAGGATACCACTACATCAAGAGCAACCTTAATATCTTGGTTTTTTTTTGTTTTTTTCGTTTTGTTTTTTGGCATCACTGTCTCTGGTGGTTGTGGATGCTACCCAGTGCTGCTCCTGAGAGCCTCCGATGGATTTGAACCACCAAGCCTGCGGGACGCAGTCCTGCACTCAGTCATTTACACCACCGGGCCTCAGCCCCAATCTTAATATCATGATAGATATGTTTCAAAGGCACGGGATGATCACAGGTCTTATCATTAAGAAGCTATAAGAAAACTGAAAACGGCACTGGTGAGAAAAAGGCCAGGAAAGTTACACCTAAGATTTTTTTTTCCATCACAACGATACATGTGCTCATTCTTCAAGCGTCGCAAGGGCTGTCCAATGAGCAATTCCTTGAGAAAACTTGCTCCATTCATCTTCCAGTTCTGATCTGTCCTCTGCAAACTACCTTTTGCTCTCAAAATGGAAGGAATGTTTTATTTATTTTCAAACAATGATTAAAAAGAACAGAGTTACAGTGTGTTGAGAATGCCAAAACTGCCATTTTGGCAGTCACGTCAGCAGACTTGTTTCGGGGAAGGGTAGGAGAGGTCTAAATTCTGCTTCCAGAAGTGAACATTGTGTCGAAAAGCCATAGTTTCACATTGGATATATGTCTGATCTGTTCGTTTAGTAGACCTGTCCATGCTTTTCTATCAATAGTTTCACCTTTTCCCCCCTGAGGAAAGGAGGGCCACATCTCACCTTCTCTGGCTACCCAAGGGTGCAGGGGGATCCAGTTCTGCAGCAGCGCCGGGTGCAGTACTCAGGGGTTGAAGGGTGGCAGGCCTTCCTTCTCCTGCCTTCTGGATTCTATTCGGATACCAAGTGTCCATGTGTCCTGGGTTATCTTCCTTCTCTGCTAGACTCCATAACCCATGGCAACAATCACACAGAGTTCACACCTAGAACTCAAAATTGTGAACTTTATTAGGGAAGTTAGAAGATTGCCATTCAGGATCCAAAAATCCCACTGGGGGTACAGTCATTTTGTCAGCAGCGCATCTCTTCAAACAGGAGAGCACGTGCGCCTCTTGCTGGTCCTCAGCCTCTCTGCCTGACTAACTTTGATCCCCGCCCTGCTCATACAAATGTTGCAAAGTTCATCGAGGGATGCCAAATGCCTTCTATGGGAAGGTACTGCACTTTACTGTGGGCTGGGAGGCCTACCCTTCCATCTCCTGGTCTCTGCTGCCACAATCAGTCTTTCTTTAGGACCTCTGTTGCTGAAACTTCTCCCAAATGTGAGCCACGATTGCTGTGATTCCTTCTTCTAATGGTCAAGAACTCCTCCTTTTGTCCCGTCCAAACCTCTCAATGTACACTCATCGGAATGTAAAAAGTAACCGATATGTGAGTTAGCATCCTCAACACACCTGGTTGATATACTCCTATTTATTTTGCAGGAGTTTTGAAGACTCTGGCTAGAAGAAGCACACCAAATAATTTCACTTAATTATGCCTCCTGGAGAACTAGGGGAGACTAAGGCCTGGCACCATAGAATATGGTGCTTTTATTCGATGTCAAATAAAATTAGATTTTCATACTTATACCATCCATTTTAGAAAAAAATTTTAAATGAAATGATCCCCTATTATGTACTCATTTTTGTTTGCTTTTATATTAAAAATGGTGCCTCGCTTGAGGAAGTAAGAAGGAAAAAGTAGAAAAGCTGTATGATGTTTGCTGCATTTACCTCATGTCTTCATCCTTTGGCATTAGTTGAATATCCATTTAGTAACTTGAACACTTTTCTTTCTAAGGAGAGGATTTTCAAAACCCTATTGATTTAAGTAACTTTACTATTACTAATTGAGTGAAGAACATATATCAAGTTATAAGCTTGGTTAAAAATCCATTAAGCCATTGCCACGAAATCCTCTCTGACTCCTAGAAAGCTGGTAGGACAAAGTATAACTACCCCATTTTCCCAGAATTTCCCCAATATTCTTCATGGAAGCAGATGACCATGCCTGCCTATTGCAGTGCCACTGGCAGATAGACGTGCCCACTTTTCATGGAACAGTGGAGTCCTTGAGCCATTATACTCTCCAGGGCTCCTATACCCTTGGGTAGGTCTTATTTACAATTAATAGTCACCTAAATGGTGGCACTATTTTTGAGAAGTCTCTAAGCAATTTTTGAACAAGTCACCTCCTGTGGCAACTGATTATGACATTAAGGAGCTAAATATAGAACTATTTCCTCCGAATTATTCAAGAAATCAGTAAAGCAGAATGGATTGTTCTTATTACAATTACATTGAGTATGACTTGTTTGTCCTAAATATCTATCTTGTAGCCACCATCCACCACTGAGTGAAAGAGCCATTAATCGATTAGACAACATAAGAAGGTCCCAGCGAAGTACCTTGCTACTTGTGAAGATGCATTAAAGTGCTTGGTATGGATTATTTTTATCATATTAGCTAATTGATCATTTAAGTATGTAACTTTCAAGGAAAGAAGAAAGGAGATGGTATTAAAAAGGAAGAAAAGAAGCTGGGGAGTCTAAGAAAGAAAATATGCTTGTCATCTACGAAAACTTCTGGTAAATTTATTTGAACAGCAGAGTGAGTGAGTAAGCCATTGCATGACACGAAGGATTAAGAACTTGCTGGCTAATTGAAAGATATATTTGAGTCCATGCAAAAGCAACTTAGAAGAAAGGCCTGGTGACCTACTCTGAAAGATTAGCTGTGAAAAACTACAGAATTCTACTCTGATGCTAGGCATTTGAGCTAGTACATTTTTATTTCTAGCCACTGTGAGAAATTTTTTTTCAATCCAGTTATAGGGACTCATAATCTACACTTTGACAAGCTCCCCAAGAGGAAAGGCAAATTCTCAGCAGAAGATTTATTCAGAATGATCCATCTGAAGAAGCCATATCTGATACACAGAAGGCCAACAAGGAAGGTTTGGTTTTGAATTTTATAAGGAAAACCTGCCTTTTCACAATCCTGCCTTTTTTCTTCATAAAAAAACTGTTTACTTTGGATAGAATTTATACCACTCTCTTAGAAAACAGAAAAAGACATAGGTAGTGTGTCTCATCTGACATCTAACTCGCACCTTAAACAATTGCCAGATGTTGGCCTAGGAAAATGTGTTTACCTGAAGATCTCCTGCCTCCTATTAGTATCAGTGTCAATATATACTTAGCAAATGTGTTGCCATTAACCATCTCCATTTCTATGGCAAACATCCGTTATCACATTTGTCATTTATTTCCTCTGAGTCAGAATGAGACCATGGAATTCTGCTTAGTTCAACATTTCTAATAGCAGCTGGAAACTGTTTAGAGGTAGTCCTGGATAGGAAACTTAGTTTTAAGCCCAGGAGTAAGAAAGCCTGAATAGGCAATAAAGGCATTGTGATTGCAAAATGTTGCACCCTATGCCAACTTGTGTAAAATCAAACCATGTCTTTTATTGCTCTAGAAATTAGCAGCCTTCCTCAGCATGGATCTTCGGTAACATCTCTAGTCCATTAGATTTCTTGATCCCAGTTGGATGGCGAAAAGAGAAGACCTAAATCTTTTCCAGCCTGATGAACTAAGTTTGAGGCTGAATCAATAATAAAAGCATTCTTGGGTGGACATTGGGCTTCGAACAGAAAGGTTGGCAGCTCAAACTTCCTAGTGGCTCCTCAGCAGAAAGATGAGACTCTCCACTCCCTAAAGAGTCACAGCCTCAGAAACCTTATATAGAATTGCTGAGTGAGATTCAAATAGGGGATCAACTAGGTAATAGTGGATTTGATTTTTGATTTTTGCTATGTGATGTTGTACTCGCTGGCTCAGACAAACGCCTTAGTCTTTTCCAGTCACCACTTGCCTTCCACAAGATGGCATCTAAGTATTTTGAGAAGGAATATGAATTATGCAATATCATTGTAGTGAACCCCTATCTGTGGAACCTTGAAGGTTACTACTAAAAAGTGACTGAACTGATCTGTTCCATGGACAATGACTTCTAAGATAAGATGAATCTCATCTGATCTTTTAGAGTGATGGGCTGAAACTAACAGTTCTCAAAAAAGAAACAGTCCAAAGGAGAGTGCACGGGCATTTCCACTCCCACCAAGTCAATTGCAAATCATAATAACCCTATAGGGTAAAGCAGGATTGTTCCTTTGGGTTTCAGAGCTGTAAATTGTTATAGGCGCATGTGGCAGTCATGTGCTTATGTTGATTTTATGATTGAGATGTAAGGGTGGAGTCTAGCCTGTTAATCTTTAGATAGCCATTGAGTAGCCATTGAGTAGCCAATGAGGCCTCTGGGTGGGCATGGCTTTCTCCTGGGACATCTGGGAAATCTCGCTATATTTCCCTCATGAAGATGAGAAGCTATCTCCCCCAGTTGTTGGGAGTTAGTCTCAGAGGCAATGAGTCATGGGAAAGACAAGATGGCAACATCCGAGAAGCTGGAGGAGCCGGCAGAGAGACCACACCACTTTGCCCTGATGGAGCCAGACCTTTGAAGCTGGAGCGGCATGCTGTTGATAGACCCTGAACCCTGGAAGCTAGGAGCCATGCCAGAATTCTGCATCCACTCACCTGTGACTTCGTGAGTCGGAAGGAGATTTAGTAGACTGATTTCGGGCATATGGGTTAATATAGGACTTATGACATTGTACTGGAGTGAATAAGGATGCCTTCTTAGCGTCACATTCCTTTTGTATATAAACCCTTTCCTTATATCCATATGAGTGTCTATGGAATTTGTTCCTCTAGTCTATCTGGATTGCCACAGAGCAATAGCCTCTTGTTTGTTCCAGGGAAAAACTGGTGGTTTCAAACTGCTGACCTTGGAGTTAGTAACCCATTTGGCAATCCACTGTGCCACCAGAGCTCTTTAAAACACAACCAATCTCTATAACTTTTTAGTGATGGACTCAGTGTTCTCATCCCAAACCGTGTTCTTTCTTTGTCTCCAGGTCAGTTGTTCCAATTACATGGATACAGTGGAACTTCTGGAATTTCAGTTAATCGACAAACAATTCATGTACCATACAATTCAATGGTTTAAATACATTTTAATTTGTACAATAGCCACACAATTGGTTTAAAAAACTCTTTTCATTCTTATTTTCATTGCTCTGTAATAACCCTAAGAAATATCTGTACATTTACCTGTCCTGGATTCCCTATGAAGAAATTCATACAAAAACAAAAGGCAACAATAGCAAAATAAAAAGGAAAAATCTCAATTCTAAATAAATAAATAAATAATGAACAAACAAATAATGGATGAAATGTGGGTGATAAGATGTAAATTTTAACCTAATTATATTTGCATTAATTTAATCTCTGATGTTTTGTGTGTGAGAGTTTTAAAGCCTTGTAGCTTTGACCACAATGTTTGAGAAAATGTGTCACTATGCTTGAAACATTAATCCCTGTGTATGAATATACATATTTCTAATGATAATCCTTCCCAATGTAGACACACACTCAACTTGAAGTTCAAAACCAAATTATAGTTGAGAATATATATAAGAATCCTGAGCTGATTATTGATTCCTGACAGAGGGCAGCGATCCATCATCTTTGGATCTATAGGAATTTGCACCTACTGGCCTATGATATTACTGCATCTTGCATCATTGCATGTGACTGGCTGCATGAGTCTGAAGAAGGCCTTAGTATATGACTAATAACCTTGATTTGTGCTGTGCTTAGATGTTTTCTTGATATATAATCACCTTTTGAAATAAAGGTTCTTACACGAAGAAGAAGTAGAAGTAGTGGTGGTGGTGGTGATGGTGGTGGTGGTGGTGGTGGTAGAAGAAGAAGAAGAAGAAGAAGAAGAAGAAGAAGAAGAAGAAGGAGGAGGAGGAGGAGGAGGAGGAGGAGGAGGAAGGAGGAGGAGGAAGAAGAAGGAGGAAGAAGAGAAAGAAAGAAAGAAAACCTCCGAAGAGTCAGATTATCAAATTAGGAGGGCAAATTCAGTCTCACATATTAAGTTGTACTGAACAATTTCATAGGGAAAAGATGTGTCTTTTTATAATGGGGGGAACAGTTTACTAGAAATTCATAAGTAAGCCTGTACTTAGCTTGCTTTCTAGGTATGCTATACATGTCTAGGGTTATAAATTTGAAAAGAGGATTTGATTCTATAGGGTGGTGCTGTTTTGGAAGAGAGACAGATGCTATCCATAACTGAAAGCAGAATCATTGCTGTGAGTGGAAAACACTATAACATTGTTCATTCAAGATATGAACACAAGAAAGCCAGTGCTCCATTGCTAATTGGGAAAACCTGTTCTTTCCTCCACTTGCCTCAGTCTATCTCTGCTCTCCAAAGTACCACAAGAACCATTCCACTTTCTGGCTAGCTGTTAATTTCCTCTAGTGTGTCTCGGCCATGGAGGACAAGGTGGAGCTTTCTAGTTACTCAATATCATATGCAACTTCTTCAATCTCATGACTACAAGTTAATAACACATACAAAGAAAAAATAATCTACCAATAAATAAGCCTAAAATGTATTTCAATAATAGCTAATATATTACAGAAACATATCAGACTCATTTGATTATATTCTTCCAGTAGAAGTGTGGAATTAATTTACTGTGAGACATTAGTTTTCTCATATAAAAACTTCACACATTGAAAGGGTTATTTTCCCCCTTACATAAATTAATACTTTGGAACACAGTAAAATCTATGCAGAAACAAGAGATTCTGTGACAAAAATTTGACCTATAACCAGAACAAGGCCTTCAACTAGAAAATATTGATCTGGACCAAAATATTGATACTGGACCAAAATTTAAAATTTTGTATTTATAGTTTTCTTTGTACACCTAAAACAGGCTGGAGATTTTTCTCCTGTCAAAATATAAATATCCTGAAGAAAATTCCTTGACATCGGTTATCCTGGGTCAACTGTACGATGAACAGTGAGTGAAGTCATTGACTTACTGGACGAACTGGTCAGAAGATGGTGTCATAAAACTTGAGAGGTTCACAAAATGTTTGAAATGGAAATGGGACCTTGAAGTCAAGGGCCAGAACTAACTTCCAGCTGCCAAAGCCTAAAGGGTTTGACTGGCTCTTTAACTGCACTAACTTATTAAACATGAGGCCCTCAAATTCATCCTGACAAATAGCAACAACGGAGGACAAAGTAGAACTGCCCCTAAGGGTTTCCAAGGCTCTGTTTTTTTTTTTCTGAAGCATAAGCTCCCATCTTTTTCCCCCCTCGCAGTACTGGTGGGCTCCATCTGCCCACGTTTCTATTAGCAGCCAGGAGCCCAGCCACTGTGTGCCCAGAGCTCATTTCCAACTTCATAATACTATATACATAACGCCTTGATTTATTTTGTTTCAGTTTAGGAGGGCTTGCAATAACACTATGAAATTACATCACTTTTGCTCATTGTTCCATTATTACACATTCCTTTCTCATCCTTTTGCCTCCCTGCTTATCCTCCATCATATTAGTGGGTCTAGAGGGTCTAACAAATGACCTCCCTCTGAATCATCAAGTTTACTGCTTAGGTCTTGATCCCTATCTTGCTTCCAATGACTGTGGCTTTGCCTCCTGTGTCCCAGGCAAGCCTGTAAAGCTGGTCTGACAAGTGTTTCAGCAAAGGTTGTTTTAATTTAGAACAAGTTTAATTAAGATTCTCAGTAGAGGAGCCCCACAGGCCATCCTAGAATCTTACTAATGTGCAATGTAATTAGTGAGATATCATGGGAATCAGAGCCAAGCAAGTGGACAAATGGTCTGTCAGGAGTGATAACGTACTACAGGAATGAACCTTGATGGCACTCTCAGGGAAGTGCTAGACTGCAAGTTCGATGGTTCAAATCCATCAGGTGCTCTTCATGAGAAAGGGGAGATTATCTAATCCTGTAAAGATTGACCGTCTCAGAAACTTTATCACTCTGGGTTGGGACCAACTCAGATGCAGGGAGGTTAAATTCATGCCAAAAGGAGCTATCTCTAAGAGGGAGCAGCAAAAGAACCTACTCTCTCTGGTCCTCATAGGAAATGCTAGCTTTTACCAATTTAACAATTTCGTGTCTGTTCTACAGAATGAAGGAATACACTAAATGTCCAGGAAATTAAAATATCTCTCCTCACTTGAGTAATGGGGACATGGGTGATTAAGTCCTAATATAGGGTAGTAGATTTTTGCACTTGTCAAAATGGAACACATAAAGTAATGGACTCATTCACTTGATAAAATATTTTAAAAGGTATTGACTAGACTATCTTAAAAAATTAAATGTATTTATTTTCCAAACCAGGATTCCATGGTTTTCTTTTTCCTTATCACCCTCCCTTTCTGTTATTGTTCTCCCTCTCCCCAAAGATTTGCTTCCTTGAAGCAAGGCGTTTGTGAGAGCTGCTTTCAGTATTTCTACAAAATCAGAAGTAGCGTTTCCAGTCTACCTTTTGTAGTTGTGTGACCTTGCTGCTTTTCGGAACATAAAAGTCTTATTGTCTATAGAACTGCTGGCAGTATGAGAAACTATCAGTCAATTTTACAGACGCTACAAACACTTCAATTCACTACAGAGTTAAGAGTATCATGGTAAATCACACATCATAGGTTCTATTTTCAAATAATTGACTTAGGCACACGTATTATTTAGACACATCTCTTACAAGCCATTGGACTCGTGAGTGAAAAGCACCCAAAATATCAATCTGGAACATTAGTGGCATCAGAAGTGTCACTGCCTGAATTTCCAAGATACAGCCTAGAAAATGTAAAATGCCATTCAATAACATAACCACATTTTAAAAGAGACACAGATTCTGTGGGGGGGGGAATCAGTCACTCTCTTTATTACCATTGGAAAATATATTTACGATGTAAACAATTGACCCAAATCTCAGAGTGTCTTGGGAAGGTGGATTCACAATACCTTTTCAATCATTGGCTGTGTGATAGGTTCACCCTTGGACTAGAAACAGAAAGGTTGGTAGTTCAAAGTCCCAAGCTTGCTGGCGGGAGAAAGATGCAGCTTTCAGCTCCTCTCAAGAGCCGCCCTCTGAGAAAGCTTACAGAGCTGCTATGAGCTGCAAACCACTCCCTGGTGGTGGGGTCTTTACTAATCCCTTAGAGAATTATTGAGACTGTCAGTTTATTTTTAAAGGTTAAAAACTACTAGAATGGACACTCTCCTATTAAGCCCCTTTATCAAATCGCCATCATTGCTCTATTCTTAGAACATCCACTAGTGCCTTTATTGACTGCTTTTTACCTTAAAAAGGAGATTACACCTCATAGCACTTTCCCCTCATATGTGAATTCAGTTTAAAACAGAGAAGTTGGACCTTCTCTAACAGAGGGCATATGAAATAGGACTCAGTATATATATTATAACTTCTACATATCTATGCAGACCCCCTAATTCAGCATGCATATAGTTATTCACACATATGTAAAGATGCACAGACCAAAACAGTCAAAGAACCAAAATTCAAATTTTTGCTTGTGAATTTGTCAAGTATTTCATGATGGCCTCTCCCTGAAGTTAACAGACTATTATGTCACACTGTATTTGACATGTCTCTCCATTGATCTCTTAGCTATCATTCTTTTGTATTTGCTGCGACTTGAAATCTCACTATCACTTTAAACCCATTCCCAGCTACCAGTTATATTTATTTTTTAACTCTTTATCATGACTTAGTTGGAGGTTTACAAAGCAGATAATCAGTTTTACCTTCAATGATTTATATGCATTTTGTTTCAACTCACACATTTCAAAAGTACAAATGCTGACACCACTTTCTCCTAATGTTTCTATTTTCATTCCTCCTTCGTTCATAAACCTCTGTCCTTGGGTTAATGGTGCACTTTTGATCTTAAATAGTTGCTTCTTTTAGTGACTAAGTGCTGTGGTCTTAGAGATCTCTCCAGTTTCTATCTGTTTAATAAGCTGGATTTATTTTATGGTTTTAAGTTCTATTCCAATATTCTCTCACTATATTCAGGAGCGTATAACATGTTCCTCTTCAGAACAATTAGTAGTGGTGTCTAGACATCATTGCGTTCTACTTTCAGGTTTGTGGAGACTAATGTGTATGTGGTTCACTGGTCCATTGGACTAATTGTATCTTTCAATTTTTCATAATTCTTTTCTCCAAATGGGGCGAGACTGATATTTATTTGAACATTAGATGGTTGTTTACCAGATATTCAGACTCTATTTGTTGCTTAAGCAGCATGTAGAAAATTATCTTTGTGAACTATTTTGTGCCAACTGAGCTTGGTGTCCTCAAGAACTGTAGTCCTGAGGCCCAGACCCAGAAGATGATTTCCTTAAGGTGTTTGATTATGTATAAGTTATTCTCAGAACTTTTCCTCTTGGATAGCAAGTGCATTTAATCTATAAAGTGCACCTCCACCTAGCTTTTACCCTGAGGAGCCTTCTCAAAAACCTTTTCCTACCGCCCTTTCAAAGCATTGATGCCACTGTATCCTATGATCCATTTTATTGAGGAGAAGGGGAAGAGTCACTCGTTACAAGTGTAGTTGACCACCAATAATGATGGGTACATGAGGATAATGCATCATCCAAAATGGATGGCGAGGAGTGTGTGGCTTTTCCTGTTGTTTGAACAATTGTGTTGTATCTAAAAGGAATTACTGAAAGGTGAATGTTTTGGGCAGGGTTCTCTAGAAAAGCAGAATCAGGACAATTATGATGATAGAGAGATACATAGATAGACACATAGATTTATACAAAAAGAAGGAAAATAACAGCTAATTAGTCTACACAACAATACAGAAGGCTCAGTTCAACACTTTCGGAACAGTTCATATACTGCATGTCCTTCAACTCATGTGAGATGTCAGGTCCAAGGTCAAGGAAACAGACAGCAGAGCCCTCCTTCAGGCAAGGCAAACAAAGTCTGCTCACAGGCTGCAAACAACAAGGCAAGTCAGCAACAATCAGTAGTCTGGATGGGATATGAAACATAAAAAATATAACGTAATAAGATCCACCAGCCTGAAGCTCAAGTGATGTAGGTACCAACAGCTTGGCAAAGAAGGTCTTGAAGGAGCCTCAAGCTCTTGTGACAGAACCCAAGGGTTGACTTCTTCCATGGGTAGCATATCTCACAGGTTGAGGCAGAGAACTATCTAAAGCAGTAGCACAGTGGTCCAATCACCAGTGAGCAAGAGGGTGGGGTCAGGTCTTGCAGAGCCATTTATCTCTTTGCCTTGCAACCAGATTAATCCCACATATTCCCATCTGCCAGGTTGGCACAATAAACCTAACTATCACAGTGAATAATGGGTAAACAACATAGGGGTAGGAGGGAGGGATGTATATATAATATTATATATATTTGTATATATAAATTTCTTCCCCATGCCATAAAGTTTTTATTTGCTTTGCCTCTTTGGGATGTCAGATTTGCATATGCTCATTTGTATATTTAGGTTCACTCAATACATGAGGGTCCAGATGGATAACCCCACAGGGACAGTTACTGGATTGGTGGTTCCTTGAGGATGAGTGGAAGGAGGGTAAAGGGGGGGGAATGGGAGCTGATCACATTGAGGATTGGATCAGACCCAATGGAATTGAACAACAGAATTGTATGTGGGTGGAGATATTGGGGTATGTAAGATATGTCAATAAAGCTATTATTAAAATATTATATAAAATATCATTATCTGTATAAGAATGTTTTCTTGAAATCTATTCTTAGAAATACCTACTATGTGAAGAATAATGGCCCTTTAATTCACTAATAATATTGTGAGCTTATCGGTTTTGGGTAGATGAAACTTTTTCTCATTTGATGGCATTTATATATCTATTGTGTAATGAAAAAACTGGATAATTTATCCATTATTTCAAACTTAGAATTTTAAGATGGCCTGTTTAAAATTCACTGAAGACATTTAGAATTTGAACAGAGCTGGAACACTAAAACATATACAAAAGTGTGATTTCTAATTTTTAAATATAATGACAGATTATGAGCATGATTCTTAAAAAGGATGGGGGGGGGAGTTGTCTTCCTCAAATTTCTTGGGGGGGAGTATCATTGTAGGAATTTCTAAATGAAATACATTTTCTGATAAGTGCATGGACTGGACAAAAAGATAGCAGTAAATTGTACTGCAAGTTACCTGTCAATAACCTAGTAAATGTGCTAAAACACAGAAATGCCCTCTTCCTTGGAACCCAGAGAAATCTATTTCTAAGAGCAAGTAGAGAGAAGGATCAGGGGAGATAAAAAAAAGATGACATGGATGACTGATGTTTAAGAAAGGGATGCTTTATCCTAATCCAGAACGTAGGAGAAATTTATCAAAACCAATTTCTTCTTTGCAAAGTTTAGCCCCCCAAGTGCTGCCACTGTCAGGATTTGGTTGAATAATCTACTTCAGGGCTTCTTCAGTGCTTTTTTCCCTCTTTTATTTGCAAAAAAAGAGGGGTAGGATGGCTTTTTCTTGTCTGAGGTGTCTCCTTTCAATCATGCCAGTGTGTTTCTTACTTCTGGTTCCATTTTAAAAATAAATAAATAAATGAAAATGTTTTTCAATATAGCAACCTCACACTCCTTACTGCACACCAAGGCTCTTGTTAATGAAAATTGATTTTCATGTGTAAGTCACATAGGAGAGTCATGTACTCCCCAGCATATAGTAAGACATTCTCTAATCTAGTCTCAGAGAGAGATTCATATCTGGATTTATACATAGAATTACATAGAATTGCTAGTGGAGAATCAGATACTTGAAATGGTAGCATATAAATGTCATTAAAACTGAATGGAACTCACTAACACCTCATTATATCAGGGTCTAGCAATCAGCCACCCCATGTCAGCTTTTTTTTTTTTTGGGTGGTCATGGGAGCTACCCAGTGCTGCTCCTGAGCGGCGCCACTAGATTTGCCTTCAGGCCGCAGTCCCGTACTCAACCACTTACACCACTGGGGCTCAGCCCCCATGTCATCTTTTTTATCTTCCCTGCTCCTCATTTCTCTAGCCACCCTCTTCCCTCTAGCTAACATACACCTTAGCTATATTCCAGGTAGAGAGGTCCGTTAAATGATTGTATTCAGATATAAAATTTCAAGAAACTCAGGATATCCAAGTCAAATCTCTGAGGAGAATTAAAAAAAATGTTTGGCTGTTTTGACATCTACGACATCACGTTGCTTTCTTTGTTTTGGCAAGGATGAGTAGATTATATTTGTAGTGCTTATTATACCAATTAGCAGCAGCTCATCTAGATAATAGGGTTTCTTTCTTTATACATAATAAAACACACTCAGACCCTAAATGTTAAGGCAAAGCCCGCATGCAGCATATTTTATCAATATATCTTTTGTTTGCTGTTATCCATCAACAATGGCCAATATCTAATGTGTTTTGTAAGACCCTTACAGGACTGCCTAAAAGATTAATCAGGAAGTAAGGTTGCTAATAAATGCTTTTTATTTTGTACAGATGAATGCATTAACAAATGCATATACGTTTACATGAAACCAGTATTATTCAAGTCGTAGGACCTATCTTTATTTCCTGGAAGCACTTACTGATGAACATCAAAGAGCACAGCCTTCTGTATGAATAACACCAATGATGAGTTTAAAATAACTGAAAAATTGGTTCATGGCCCTAATGCCTGTTTTAACTTTTAAAAAAGACAAACACCAAAGTAATTTGATATTGTATAATTAATTCCTAAATAATAGCAGTAAAAAAGGTACACAAAACTATATTATGGTATAAGAATTTTAAAATATACATGAAAATATATTAAATAACACCTGATATAAACAATAAAACTGCTATTTAAGATATATCTATACTGTTTTTTGATCGGCATCCTCACTTGCAATATTTCTTCTTTATTTCTGAGCAACAGCGTTCTGACTTATCCTTAGCCATATTTTCACTGTCAGAGAAGACTGTGAGTCCTTTAGAGGTAGGCAAATTAGACAATAGTGACTGCATGTGCAATATTAGAAACAGATAACTTATTTTTTCTGAACATATTTTGTTCATTATTGAAAAAAAACCTTTCCACTTCTAAACTTACAGGAATTTTTATGATAATATTTTTAGTTCTTTGAACACTTTAAGGAATTTCATTCAGTCTCCTAGGAATTTAGGGTATTAAAGAAAATTGAAACAAATGACAAGGTGGCACTTTTTCATTTTTTATGCTCTATGTTTGTTTACTCTCACAGCAATTGAAAGGAAATACAAATGTATTATTTTACAAAAATATACCAAGTTTAATGAAATTAATAAATGGTTATTACAAGCATAGTTCTGTCTAATTTTTATACCTGTGGATAAAATGTACATTACTGTGGGCACTTAGAATATGCTGCTGTGCAGAAAAACATTAAAAGTGAGAAATGTAAATGTGTGATTTCCATACGGGGTGGCTGCCAAGTCAACCATCTTAGAGAAAACCTTGGTTACAAGTGCCATTTTGACAGTGGGTTTGCTGAACTCAACAAAAAGTGAAGCATCAGTTCAGAGTAACTGGCGGGAATTGGATGACTCACCATTGAATACCACCTCAGCATAAAAAAGGAAAACTCGTGAGAACTGGACCTGTAGACAGCAGTCTAATAAGCCGAGAAAAGATTGAGGTCATCACGTATCTCATTGAGCTTGCATCCATGATCAGTACCCATGGAAGCAGCTGTCAATAAAGAAATGAATGGGAAAATCTCCTGCATAACACCTCTGTAAGATGTCATAGAGCAAAGACACCACTGTGAGGATTAAGGTGATTACAATGATTTCAATAACCATATATGCCTGAGAAATAGGGCAATGAATAAGCAATACTGGAGAATTAATACATTCTTTGATGTCTTCTGCATTTATGGTGTTTGCAGAAAATATTGAATACGCGACAGACTAACAGAAGAACAAACAAATTTATCTTGGAAGAAGTACAGCCAGAATACTCCTTAAAACTGAGAATGATGTGACTGAGACTTTTGTTCTTGAAACAAGTTATCAAGGGGGTCAGTCCCTGGATAAAGGCAATGTACATGATTGGTAGAGTATGATGAAGAGTATGACAAAGAAGGCCAGCACATAAGTGGCAGACGCTGACAGAGATGATTGACACGATGATAGTGACCAATGATTCAGTTGCAGTTCAAGTTATGTGTCAACAGCTTGGGCAAGGAATCTCAGTTTGTTGCTGACTATGCAATGAGATAAGTCAGCAGTTATGTAATGGTATAGGGATCCTTCAATTTATGATATGAAATAGCAATCCTCCCCTTTCACATGAACATATATTTGCATATTATTATCTGGTCTTTGGAACTTTGTCTTGTAGCTAATGAGGTATTAAAATAGTATCATTAATGAATGTTTTTTTCATATGATCATTCTTCATCAATCAATATTATCACGTGATATTTGTTTGACTTAATAGAGTAGGTTATAGTGATTTGCAAAAGTGGTGTGACTAATGAATTTCTGGAGCAAATTTCCAATGGCGATTGTCCATCACCCTTATTTCCCTTCTTCCTGCAAAAATGAGCAGAATCCTTAACATCTGGTAGCATTTGTCATGCTGGCTTTTCATGTAATTGCATTTTTCCCTACCCTTCCCATCCTTCCCTGTTGCTGCCAGGTGTTGATGCTTACTCTTAGTGACACTATGCGATGTAGTGGAGTCCTGAAGTTTTCTCAACTATCATCTTTACAAAGCAGATGACCAGGACTATTCTCGAGTGAAGCTGCAGTGTGGGGGTAAAATGGTGGCCAACAGATTAGTGTCCACAGACTTACCTTTTGAGCTGCCTGGGTTTCTTTCTTTTTTTTCCATTGCATCTTTTTCAATTGTTTAAGTTTGGGGGGTTTCTTATGTATATGAAAAAATTAAAATACTTCAGAATAAAATTCATTTAGGTTGATTTTTTTTCCATTGAAGAAATAATACATCATGCTTGAACAGACTGGTGTGCTTCTTCCATGCAGGATTTGTTGTTTCTCAGCTAAATGGCTACTTTTTTTAACTTCAAATCTTTAAGGCCCCAGTTGCTATATCTTTTAATAGCAAGGCACCATCAGCTTTCTTTGCCACATTTGCTTATGCACCTGCTTTGCCTTCAGCAACTAAGTTGGGAAAATGAACATCTCAGACTGCCGAGTTATTAGAACAAAATGTTTTTGTCATTAGGGAGTACTTGAGTAGGGCCCCACTGTCCATGTATTTCCATGTATTTCCTTAATATTACATCACCCTTACACTGTCCATGTATTTCCTATAAATATATGTACATATATCTATTTTCCCTTTGTCATATATAAATATATTTACATATGTATATGCCTCTGTTTAGATCTCTATAAATACCCTTTGCTCCTAGTTATTTCCTCTATTTCCTTTTGCTTTCCTCTTTTCCCACTATCAATTGCTGTAGACAAAGTGGGTACATAAGAAAAAAGAGGCAAAGAAAGTGATAGTGCCTGGCTAACAAGGAATATAGAGTCTGCGGCCTTAAAGACTTAAAGATAAACAAGAGACAATCTAACTGAGAGGCAATAAAGCTCACCTGGAAGAAGCACAGCAGACTGCGTGATCACGAGGTCTTGAAGTGATAAGGATAAGATAAAAAAATCATAAAATTGTAAATGAGGGGACTGCAGAGTGAGGAATCCAAAGCCCATCTATAGGCAACTTCACGTTCCCTCACAGAAGACTCAGAGAGGGGACGAGGCAGTCAGGGTGTAGGGTAGCAACGATGAAACATACAATGTTCCTTGGTTCTTAAATGCTTCCTCGACACCCATACCCACTATCATGATCCCAATTCTACCTTACAAATCTTGCTGGACAGGAGGCTGTACACTGGTATAGATAGGAACTGGAAACACAGGGAATCCAAGACAGAAGAATCCCTCAGGACCAGTAGTGATAAGGATAATAATGGGAGGGTGGAGGGAAGGTGGCATGGAAAAGGAGAACAGAATGCAAATAACCTCTTCCCTAGGAGGACACACAGCAGAGAAGTGGGTAAAGGGAGATGTCGAATAGTGTAAAATATGACAAAATAATAATTTATAAATTATCAAAGGTTAAAGGGGAAGGGGAGAGTGGGGAGGAGGGAAAATGAGGAGCTGATATGAGGGACTGAAGTAAAAAGTAAGTGTTTTGAGAATGAGGAGATCAACAAATGTACAAATGTGCTTGACACTGTGGGCTGTGCTAAGAGTTGTGTTAGCCCCCAATAAAGTGATTTAATAATAAAAATATATATTCATAGAAAAGAGAAATAATACATCTGCATTATATATTAAAACTTATTAGTGCCCAAATTAGATAGGCCTGTTTTATTTTTCTATTGCTTTTGGAG
Organism: Nesogale talazaci; assembly: GCA_004026705.1. Taxonomy (NCBI): domain Eukaryota; kingdom Metazoa; phylum Chordata; class Mammalia; order Afrosoricida; family Tenrecidae; genus Nesogale; species Nesogale talazaci. The sequence continues at coordinate 81,691 of PVJH01005004.1, forward strand.
GAATATATATTACCTTTATTTCTCCATTCTGTTTCTGCCTGAGACCGATCCCAGGTTTCCTGTATATAACATTTACTGTATATGACTGCATATACATTTACTGTATTAAACATTTGAAAACACATAAAAGATGTGCATTACTGATATTTCCCTCCTGAAATAGTTTATTATTTTTACCCTGTCTGTGCTTTAAACTTGATATTTAAGACAATCAAAAACCATTAAAATCTTACTCCACCTATACACAATTTAACTGGGAATGAGACACTTAAAAATTAAAATTATGATTACTGCCTATCTTCTGAAGTGCCCATGTCCACAACCATACTCCATGCCTTAGAGCATGAACCTGAAGAAAGTTCTGTTGTGCATCTGTTTTAATCTTGGACAGTTTATATCCAATTTAACCAAAATTAATGTATTATATTTTTAAGTACTGGGAGAAGGACCAGTAAGATGATGAGTTATATACTGTTATTATTTCTAAATAAATTTACATTTTATACCAATGTCTTGTTGCCTCTTTTGGTATTAGCCTGTCTCAATAAATTAAGTAGTAAAGTAGATGTTGTACTTGTATATATATATATATATATATATATATATATATATATATATAGTGTGTGTGTGTGTCTCTGTGACAATCTTTTGCTATACAGGTCCTTTTAAATAAAGACATAGAGAGTTTGCTAAGAGCTATAAAGGTACTGGTTGGGGGTGATTATTCACTGAGGTATGGCAGAAAAGGTTACTGTAAGAAGTTTCATTATCTTTACTCAGTGTAGCTGACATATAAATGACTGGAATTCTTTTAAAACATACTCTATTCCTATGTCATTGATTACATGATGCATTAAAGGAAACTTTGTTCCTGGTCTCAGTTTAATTTCATTTTTTCTCTGAGTTTCCCTCATCTTACCAACATATCAGAACTCTTGCATCATCAGAAGACATAAATAGGGTTTGGAACATGGTGATAGGCTCTTCGTTTCAGCCCCCAAGTTCCATACCTTTTTGTCTTTTGACCTTAATCCTTTCTTCCAACTTCTCTAGGTTTGACTCAGTAGGTTGTCGAGTTTAATGCTCTCTTGCTCATATCCTTTCACAGGTTTTCTTTTCCTGAACAAAGCAATAATAAGAATAGCTCTGGGATTTTTGCCAGGCATGGCTTCCAACTTTTGCATAAATCAGAAAATATCTTTACCTTTGTTATACCCTATGCCTTGATATTCCTCTGAACACATATTGCAATTTTGGATGTCAGCAGAACATTTATAATGTATTTCACAGACTGTAGATATATAGAAATCAGAACTTCCCTTGGTTCTGAATAGAAGTGGTATCTCCCCTCCCAATATCATTAGAGGAATAGGTTGTTGGAAGACTTACCAAATCAATATAGAGGAGACAACTTGATTTTAAAATCCCTATCACCAGAACCCCAGGACAAAGTGAAAGTTTCAAATTGAAATTTTTCACTTCTTTTTGTTTATTCTTATTTTTATATTTAAACCATTTCATTGGAGACTAATCCAACTTTTATTATAATCAATATATACATCAATTGTATGCAGTCCACATCTGCACATTTGTTGCCATTATCATCCTTGAATCATCCTCCTTCCACTTAGGCCCCCAGTATCAGCCTCCTATATTTCCCCTCCCTCCCACCCCTCCCTCCCCTGAACTCTTAAAAATTTACAAATTATCATTATTTTATCATATCATACACTGCCTGATGTGTCCCTACACTCACATCACTGTTGTCCGTACTTCAGGAAGGAGGTTATATATAGATCCCTGCAATTAGTTCCCCCTTCCCTCCACCCTCCTGATATTACCACTCTCACACTGGTCCAGAATTCCCAGTGTTTCTTGCTTCTATCTGTATCAGTGTACATCGCCTAGTCTAGCTGGATTTGTATGGTAGAATTGGGATAATGACAGTGGGTGAGAGGAAGCATTTAAGAACTAGAAGAAAGATACATATTTCACTGTTGCTACACTGTACCTTGACTGGCTCATCTCCTCCCTGTGAAGTCACTACAACTGTTCATGGGCTTTGGGTCCCCAATCTGTATTTCCCCTCATTTGTAATGACATAATTTTTAGATCTCTGTTATCTGATGCCTGATACCTTCCACACCTTGTGTTCACACACACTGGTGTGCTTCTCCATGTGGGCCTTGTTACTTCTGAGCTAGGTGGGTGCTTGTTTCTTTCAAGCCTTTAGGATCCCAGATGTTACATCTTTTGATAACTGGGCACCATCAACTTTCTTCACCACATTTGCTTATGCCCACATTTGTCTTCAATGATCATGTCAAAAGGTGAGCATAATGGGATGCCAATTTAATAGAACAAAGTATTCTTGCATCGAGGAAGTACTTGAGTGAAGTTCAATGCCTATTTGCTGTCTTAATACTAATCCTATAAGTATATGCATGTAGATCTATTTCCCATCATCATATATAAATATATTCATCTCTGTACATGCCTGTATTTAGACCTCTATATATGCCCTCTATGCCGCAGTTATTTCCCCTACTTCCTTTTATTTTCATCTTGTCCCATTATTGTGCTCAGCCTCCATTTGGGTTTCAGTATTTTCTCTGTGACATTACTCTTGATCCATCCCTATCAGGCCTCTCACACCCAGCTTGACACTGATTTTGAATCACTTGCTCCATTATACCTGGGTTGATCGACACCACCTCCTTTCCCCCTCCTCCCCATCTCCCATGCCGCCACCCCCACCTAGAAACATCAGCGTCATGGTTTTCTCCTCCAGGCTGTCCTTTGAGCCTACCTTATCCAGATAGAACTGCAGTGATAACAATATGTACATAAAAGTAAGGCATCCTAAAATGAAGTGAACAAAGAAAATAAAACAAGGATAACAAAAAAATCCAGTGTCCATGAGATATATGTTTGTGTGTGAAAAATAAAAATAATAGCATAAAAAAACCCTGTAAATCAAGGTCTGTTCATTGACCTCCAGGAGTGTCCCCTGGTTGAGTCTGAAGGGGGCCACACCCTGGCCCCAAAGTCTATCCCTGGCACTTCCTTGGGAACTCCATGTTCTTTTGCATACCCTTAGTGTTTTGCCAAGGTGTGGTTGTGTCAGACAGGGTAAAATCCTGACCCTGCTTCTCTGTTGCTGTCCCTATAGGGACTTGGGTCAGCGAGGGATGCCGTGTTTCATAGTGGAGCTGGCCATATGGTCCTCTCTGTGCATTGGCTGTTCTAAGTGGGAATATCATCCTGAAGGCTCAGTGGGCCAGGATGCACTCCATTCTCTCACCCCTCCCCCCACTTCCTTTGTCAGTTGATGGGAATTTGGATTGTTTCCAACCCCTTGCAATTGTGAACTGTTCTGTGATGAATATTGGAGCACAGATGTCTGGTCATGGTTTGTTTCTTGCCTCTTCTGGGTGTGTGCCCAGTAGGGGGATTGCTGGGTGTGGCAGACATATACTTATGTTAATTTCATGATTGAGAGATAGGGGTGGAGTCTAGCCTGTGAATCTGGAGATAGCCATTGAGTAGCCAATGAGGCATTCATGTGGGCATGGCTTTCTCCTGAGACTTCTGGGAAATCTCACGATATTTCCCTTGTGGAGAAGAGAAGCTATCTCTTTAGTTATTGGGAGTTAGTCTCAGAGACAATAAATTACCAACAAGATAAGGTGGGAGTGTCTGATCTGCTGTGGGAGCCAGAGGAGAAGTCACAAGGCCTTGCCCTGATGGAACCAGACCTCTGAAGATGGAGAAACCAGAGGGAGACCCTTGTCAGTGCTGAGTTGCTTCTACCACCATTGGATGCTGTTGATGGACCCTGAGCCCTGGAAATGAGGAGCCATGAGGGGACCCCTGCCAGTGCTGGGACTCTGCACCCACTGGCCTGTGACTTCATGAGTCAGAAGGATACATTACAGACTGGTATCAGACATATGGGCTAATATTGGACTTATGACTTTGAACTGGACTGGGTTGGGATGCTTTCTCAATGTTCCATTCCTTTTGTATATGAGCCCTTTCCTTATATCCATATGCATGTCTATCAATTTGTCCCTCTAGTCTACCTAGACTAACACACTGAATCATATAGAATCTCAATTTTGATCTGCTTTAGATATCGCCATATTGATTTCCTTAGTGGCTGTACATACCTACAGGCCCACCAGCTGTCCATAAGAGTTCTAGGCCCACCAGCTGGCCATAAGAGTTCTTGTCTCTCTACAACCACTCCAACTCTGGTTGCTTTCTGATTTTTTGAATTGGGCTATCCTTGGGGGTGTTAGGTAGTATCTCATTGCTGTTTTCATTTGCATTTCTCTTATGGCTAATGATCAGGAACATTTTCTCATATATTTATGGGCCATTCCGATTTTTGCCTCTGTGACACTTCTGTTCAGGTCCTTTGTCTACCTCCACAGTGGGCAGTTGGTTTTGGTCTCTTTGAAAGCTATCAGGGTATTGCAGACTTTAATAATAAGGCCTTTATCTGACTTGTTATGGCTAAATTTGTTTTTCCAGTCCGTAGGCTCTCTTATTCCTCTCATGGTGAATTATTTCAATGTACACAGGGTTTTTTTATCTTCAGTACACCCTACTTGTCAATATGTTCCTCTTCTGTATTTGTGTCCATCCCTATTTCTGATAGTCTATGTAATCCCTGTGCCAACTTTTTCAGGTTGGTCCCAATTCCCTCATTGATGACCCTGTTATTTTGGGGTTTTACTTCAAGATTTGTGATCCACCTTGAATTCCTTGTGGTACAAAGAATGAGTAATGGGTCTTGCTTCATTTTTCTATAGGTAGATATCCATTTAACTTCCAGCACCACTTGTTGAAGAAGGCATCTGCTTTCCATTTGATATTTTTGGGCCCTTATCAAAGATCAGTTGTCTGCATGCTGATGATTTCATTTCTGGGCTTTCAGTTCTTTTCCATTGGTCTGAGAAATGATCTTTATGCCAATGCCATTACCATGCTGTTTTGACCACCATGGCTGTGTAATATGTACTAATGTCAGGTAAAGCAAACCCTCCTATTGTGTCCTTCTTCTTGAGAAGTTCTCTGCTAATTCTGGGTTTCTTCCCTGTCCATATGAAGTTGGTAATCTTTTTTTTTTTCATTTCTTTGAACAAGATGAGGGTAATTATATCAAAATTGAATTAAACTTATATCAAATACTTCTTTTTCTGTAAATATTTCCCACTCCACAATATAATACTAAAAAATAAGAGTTTCCCTTGCTACTAAGTAACCTAAGAGCTGTGATTTTTAGGTATAGTCAGTTATGGCCCTTCTAGCCACAATTCCTTAAGTGATGTTAGATCATTCCAGATTCTTTGCCTATGGCTACAGTTCCACTTTTGAATTATAAGTGGCAGGTACCTTCGGACTCCTTTGTACAACAGGGGTTGACTTAATTCACTATCACTTGTGTCTTAAGTGGTATTGTCTGCTAAAAGGCAAAAGTCACATCTCCATCAAATCCATTGCTCTGAATAAATGAGCCATCTCAAGCAGAGAACAAAAGCTTAGTACCATGAGAAGGGCATATTCCAGACCTCTGTATGAAAAGAGAGGCCAAGCCCAGACTCCTCAGAGACTGGCATGGAGACAGTGCCAAAAAACAAGAGAAGTATCGCATAGACGGTGGGACTCTGAGGCAGAGTGACAGGCAATCTTCCTGAGCCACAGAAGCAGAGGCCTAGTGACTGAACAACAGAGAGAGGAATTTGATTGCTGACTGAGAAGTCTTGCTGTTGACCAATGACTGTATCCTTCCCGTCTACTGATCCTGATGTGTAATAACCCATGTTCATTGTCGACTTTGCAATGAACTATTGAATCCAGCATAGATATTGAGTGCTGTGAGAGGGAGGGTTGGTATAGGGTGATAAAGCAGGATGGAGTGGGAGGCATATATGATCCTTGACTTGGTAGCAAGATATGGCCTCATCTGTCATCTATGAAAATTTTATCATTGAGTTTAAAACTCGTATTTCTACCACCTGTCACACAATCCTCTAATATAGGAGCATGGATCAGAAAACAGGGAAAAGTGAAGTCTACCACTAAAATTGCCTAGTTAAGTCTAGAGACGATTTTTCTGTATCATCCTGTTTACTAATGCCATGTTAACTTAATCCCAGAGGTATGGTTACAAATTCAGCTGCAACAGCTGTTTATTGTAACCACTTGTTTTTTTTTTTTTAATGTGGCCTTTCACATCTACAAAGACGTACAGCCAAGGAAAACAAAAGGAGGTGATAAAATCTGTCCTGTAGGGTCACTATTGTTCACATGGACTCTGGCAGTGAGGGTTCTTTGTGGGATTTCTTTTTTCTTAATTGCCATGTGAGTTGTAATAATTGGGAATCTTGAAGGGAATTTAATCAATTTGGCCAACAGAAAACTCATAGTGATCAAGTTCCAGTGAGCATACAATTAATGATATAATTTACTTGGCCGCCACAATAGGTGTTGTGCCAAGTCGCAGTGGAGCTTCCAGATGAAAATGGACTACCAAGAGAGGCCTGATGAAAAATACCCCAAGAGAATCCTTCAGATCACAAAAGCTTTTGGTTCAATATAGTGCTAGGAGATGAGTCCTGAGGTTGGATGGTATTCAAAATACACAAGGACCGTAATTGGAGTCTACCACCGTTTGTGAGGGTGGAACAGGACAGAGGAACATTTTACCGCGAGTGAGATCCAATTCTTTGGAAATTAACAGCAGGACTACTAAATGTAGGACATGGGACTACTTATCAAATTCATAAAAGAATGGTATGCCAAATTTATGTCAACAATAAATAAAAATTGGAAGTAGATGTCATTCGTTTTTGCTTTCATCAAACCCAGTGGCCTGGTTACCTTCATCCCACCAAGTCCTCTTTTCCTACTAATATTCATTTACCAAACATGCAATGAAAAGATATCCTGTTCATTTGAAATAATTTCACTACTCTGGGCAAATTTTCTTGATAATATATGAAAAGCCCCACTCCTTTCAGTCCCCACAGCTTGGGTGAGTCCAAGGAAAGTCACTGTCCATGCAACTAAGGGAACATTTGCACCAAGGAGTATATTTATTTATAGCCAATTCTGCACTTTTTACTGGCAATGAGCAGTCCATTGAAAACCTCCATAACTGGTGCATTATTCAGTAATTCTTTCCTTTTCCATTTTGCAGTTATTGTCTGTTTTTAATGGCATTGGCTGTTAGCTTTATTTTTTTAATAAAACTTTGGAAATTTAACACCAACTAATAAAATGCCCTGACATCACATGTTTTATGAATCACAGTGTACATGTATCTTTCATATAAAAACTCTATTAGATGGGATCTTTTGTTGTCTGAAACAATATTCTTTATATATTAAAAATAATTTTATTTTACTCAAAATGTGCATGCCCATACATTGTATACTATTTTATTTCCAAACCAACTGTGTTAGATGCTATCTACATTATTTTTTGTTCAAAAAATTTCAAAGCAATTGTATTAAAATTAACACACGATTCTTAAAAACAGGCTTCTGAGTTACAGAAATGTTATTTTTAATATATTTGTCTTTTCAAAATTTGCCTTATATATGAATAATTTATCCACAAAGTTAAAACATTAATGTTATAATTCATGCATAGCTTTAAGGCCACAACAATAAAATCTATTGTCAGTTTTTATTAACTAGAATAAAATTTTTCAGTCAATACCTCATACGAATCTTGAAGATAATCTAAGAAACTAATGAGGTTTCCTAAGTTACTCAGTAGATTACTTTGTGCATTTTCCATGACAATTTTCCTCCATACTGGGTAAACCAAGAACATCATCCACCAAACTGATACTCAATATTTTTTTTCTTACACACACAAATAATCCTCACACACATTGTGATTCCCAAACTTATAAAATAAAAAATAAAAAAAATGGTCTCACTGCCATCTCCGCTATTCTGATTCACAGCAACACAGTACGGCAGAATATAACTCCCCCTTTGAAATCAAATGTGGTTTATGAGACTTCCAAATTTTATGTGAGCCAGCAGCGTCATTTTTATCCCTTAGAGGGGCTGGTGGGTTTAGCCCTTGACCTTGTGATTAGCACTGCAGTGTGTAGCCAACTATGTCATGAGGGCTCAAAATCATGTGAGCTATTTGATTTTAAAATAAAGGTTGTGCAAGGGAACAACTCATTGGTCAAATATCTTCAAACCACTTTTTATACTTACGCAATCATTATGGAAATCTTGACATTAATGACAACAAAAATAATAGCTAATACATATTTGATACTTAGTATTTACTATGTATGCTAAGGTAGATGTGGGTTTCTAGTTTCACCCACACCATGGTTCTGTGAAGTGGATATGCTCCTTTACAAGTGAAGAAATTGAGAAACAGATGAACCAACTTATCCAGTAGGACATAACATAATAAATGGCAGATCCAGGACCTGTATTTTTATAACATGAATCTCTATTTGCAACTCTTATACTATGTTGTCAGCATTTTAATAGTTTATATTTGCTGAATGTCCGTGCTACCTAGCACCTTGCACCTCCTATGTGATATATATTAGTCTACTGTAATTTCATGTTTAGCCCTGCTGCCTCAAGTGTAGATCCTTAAATTCCTTGAGAGCCAGGATCTGTCCATCTGGTTTCCTGTTCTTTTTGCCAGGCTCTACCCCTGTTTCTGGTACAGAGAATCTCAATAAATGTTCTGGATGAATAAATAAAAACTGAGAGCATTTTTGCAGTTTTAAGTACCTGAAGCTCATAAATCAGTCCTAATATATTTTGCCAAAAATGGTTGCCTTAGACCATGAGTAAATAAGTGAGCATTTTCTTAAGCAACAGTACCCTGTGGTATATTGTAATCTTTGGGTATTGTAAAAACAAAATAAGAACTCGCTTATGTCCATAGTGCATTGAAACGATTTGCATTAAGTATGATATTAGGATTGGAAATGAGAAAACTAAGTATGAAATGTAATAAAGTGGGAAAAGTGACTTTTGTCAACAGACAGACCTGGGCTTGAATCCCTGCACTCTGACTGAAAAGCAATCACTAATTGACACTAAACCTTCATGAAGTTGTTATAAGTGTTAAATATAAACCATCCATCATAGGGTAACTGCTTGAGACAGACGATTTAAGTGACTTACAGACGGTCACTCTAGTTTAGTCACAGAGTCAGTGGATGGAACTAACTGTTCTTCCTCAGAGTGGCAGTGGTTCTCGGCATCGCTAGTAACAGGTTAGAATTACCTATAGAAACAGTTCGGGAAAACATCACTGGTTTGCTCTGTCCACATGTTCTTGTTTGTTTCTTTTTGTTGTTTTAATAATTTTACTGGGGACTCTTACAGCTATTATAACATTCAGTACATCATCTGCATCAAGCACATTTTCACACAAGTTGCCGCATACATTTCCAAACATTTTTCACTTGAGTCCTTGGTATAAGCTCCTCTTAAAAAAAAGGTACCTCCTCCCCCCTTTTTTAATGAATCATTTTATGGGGTACTCACACACCTCCCCTCACGATCCCTACATACAACCATTGTATGCAGATCTCATTTGCACACTTGTTGCCATCATCACTCTCAATACATCCTCTCTCTACTTAGGCCCCCAGTTCCACCTCTCCATATCTCCCTTCCTCCCTCCCCCCCATGAACCTTTAATAATTTGCAAATTGCTCTTTCATGTCGTATACTGTCCAATGTGTCCCTTCACTCACTTCTTTGTTGGCAATGCCCCAGGGAGGAGGTTATATGTAGCTCCCTGAAATTGGTTCCCCCTTACTACTCCACCATCCCTCCACCCTCCCAGTCTCACCACTCCCATCACTCATTCTGAGGGAATATCTATCCTAAGTTCCCCATGTTTCCACCTCCAGTGTACTTTTATCCCAGGTGGAGGGAAAAAAACAATTGACCACATGATTTTTTCTTTTACTTTCTTTTTGTCTACTTTAACAATTTCATTTCTTCTTTTATATCCTCTTATTGGAAACTCTAACAGATGTTGTAACAATTCATAATTCAATTAGATCAAGCATAGTTATTTAATGCTGCCACCACCATTTTCAAAATATTTTGTTGCTTCTTGACCTCTTTGATATCAGCTCTTCTTTATTCCACGCCCATCCTAACCCTACCCTCCAGGAATCATTATTATATATTATTTTCCATATCTTACGTAATTTGATATATCCATTCACCTAAAATTCTTCTATTCTTTCAGCTCAAGTTAGATTATACAGTCCTCTTTGCTTCATTGCTATAAATTCCCATTACCCCTTCTTTTTCTTCTTCCTCTTCTCCCATACCCTGAGGGAATCATTACTCCCATTAATAATTCTGAAGGATTTATCTATCATGATTTTTGTGCATTGACCAATCTTAATTATACAAATGAATATACACAGTGCTAACAAGATTAATGAGGTAAAACTAAATCTATAATAGTAAGGGCAGAAAATATTAAAGAACTAGAGTTTAGTTAGGTGTGTCATCAGTGTTATTCTGGCCCCAGATATATAATTCTTTCCAGGTGGCCCAAGTGGGGTTGGAGTCTCTACTTTGTCTATGCATCTTCATGTAAATTTAATTGCTTATTGTGTTTATTTTTGATTAAATCATTTTATTGGGAGTTTTTACAACTCACCACAATCCACACATACACCCACCGTGTATATTGTTGTATATTTGTTTCCCTCATTGTTCTGAAAACACTTGCTTTCTAATTGAGCCCCTGGTATCCGCTACTGATTTTGCCCCTCTCTCCCCGTCCCCTCCCTCATGAACCCTTGGTAATTTATAAATTGTTATTATTTTGTCATTTTCTTACACCATCCTACATCCTCCTTCACCCTGTCCATCCCCCAGGGAGGAGGTTATATTTAGATGTTTATAATCAGCTCTCATTGTTTTTGAACTTCTGATATTTATCCCGTTGATGCCTCACAATCACACAGGTTTGTGTATTCCTTACATTGGGCTTTGCTGCTTCTCTGATAGGTGGCTGCTTGTTTAACTTCAAGCCTTTAAGACCCCGGATTCTGTATCTTTTAATAGATGGGCAACATCACCTTTCTACACCATATCTACTTGTGCATACCTTTGTCTTCAGCAATAGTGTCAGCAAGATAGTGTCATACATTGCCACACTATTAGAACAAGCCATTTTTGTATTGAGGTAACATTTAAGTATAGACCCCCAAATTCTATTTGCTTCCTAACATTATATTATTATATTATATTATATCATATTGTATTATATTATATTATATTATATTATATATACATACCCAATACACCTACCTTTACATATTTACACATATATTATTATATTTAGGCATATATAAACTTTAAAACTCTTCCTTGATTGTACATACTGTAGGTCTTCTATTAAAACAAATGAATATGAATGTGGACAGCTGAAATGTAATCAACTGAAAACTGAAAATTCAGAAGGATCTATGAAGAAAAATGCAGTACTTTTTAAAGAGAAACTCATATCTCCAAAATACCAACAAATTAAAAAAAAACTGTTGTGTACACAGTTTCATTTTCCCTCTTCCCTGAGTTAAAGCTCAGTTTTGGAAAACACTTTCCAAAGCTAACACCTTTCTGAAAATTCTACAGATTCTTCTTTAACAGAACTTGACACATTCCTGCTTGCTGTTCTTTTTCACTGTGACCTTCTATTTTGCTCTGAGATTTGCATGAGTGAATGATTTATATATAAACACCTCAATATAGTCTATTTTAATTTACTCAAAATACTGTCTTAGACTTAACCATTTCTCTGAATTGTTCTTGCTATTATATATGGGTAGATCATGTATACTTTCAACATTCTTTATCGTCAATGTCACCATCTATCTTTTCATGAGTGTCTCATTCTAGCCCAGATGACTGGAAATTTTGAACTCAAAGCAACCTTGTCTGACCTCCCAATGTAAAAGTAATATGAGCAGAAAAAATAACAAAATTGGTCTCTCTGGGAGAGTGGTAGAGACATTAGCAATAACCTGAGAGAGATTGTTTTGTGGCTTTATTAAACAAAGAGTTGTTTAAAAAGAGAATGACATGTCTGACACCGTAAATCATGCATAGGAAATAGTCTTATAACTTCTCTCAAGCCTAATCTTTCATTTTTCCCTCCCCAAATATAGATTCATTATTTCTATTGAATGATAGCCCTAAATTACCATATTCAAATGAAAACATATATTCCAAGATTTTATTTCTTTATCATTGTGACTAAATGTACTGGTATGATATAATGGGCTATAATGCAATGTACTTATTTTCTAATAAGCTGAGATAACTATATGCATAGATGAAGTGGACGATACATAAATGCCTTAAGAGAAAACTCTATGAAATACCTACTTCTCCACATATATCTTTTTATGACCTTCCAGTGTGCATTAAATTCCTTTTCTTTTCATAACACTTAAGGGATCTTTACTTGATTATGTAATACAGTATTATGGAAAACACAATATATGACCAGGGCTTTTTGAATAAAAAGACCAAAGAAAAGACTTATACATTTGAATTATGATTTTGGTGAAGGATATTAAACATACCACGGACTGCCAAAAGGACAAACAGAGCTCTCTTGCAGGAATTACAGCCAGAATGCTCCTTAGAGGCAAAGATGGTGAGACTTTCTCTCACCACATACTTTGGACATGTCATTAGGAGAGACCAGTTCTTGGAGAAGGTGTATCACACTTGGTCAAATAGAGCCAGAGAAAAAGAGGAAGGTCCTAATGTAATGCATTGACACAGTGGCTGCCACAAAGGGGCTTAACCTGGGACACAGGAACTGTGTATACATGTGTTGTTGTTCACCTCTCTAAGGAAACAGTAGCTAGTTTTCAGCAGATTTTCAAAAGTATCCTAAACTAAGAATCTAGACTTCCTGTATTTAAAGTATTAGCAGAGTCGCTTTATCTGTTTAACACTTTACTTTTATGTTCTGGTTGAATCCTAAAAACTATGCATATGTGAGCAATGTTGGTGGGAGTTAATGAGTAGAACAATGAATGATCTTGGGGAAAATGGTAGGTATAAGAATTTAGTAGAAGTCATGAGGTAAGATAAAGATTTGGAAGTTTCCAAGTGGATCCTGAGAAACAGAGGACAATTTTCTGTCCTTGTTGACCTTGAAAATTAGCAGGAGAAGGGGAAAAGAAAGGGCAAAAGCAAGCAGGTTGGATAACTTGGGTTTTTCCTATGTTTTTCCTTGTTTTTCCTATGTTTTTTCCTGGGGCCAGATCTTTGAGTGAGATTTAAGTATGTGATTTTGAAGATATCATTTCCCTTGATTTTATATGTTTTTCCAGTCTGAAGGACCATACTAAAGACCCAGAATATGTCCTAGAATACCACACTCAACACTGCAAAGTTAACCTAGAACATTGAAAGTGTTTTTTTGTGATCTGAAGATACAGGTGCTATTCCATCATTTATTTCCCACTATATGGAAAAAGACTTTCTGGCCTAATGAGTTATTCAACTCTGATGCCTTCATGAGTTAAATGTCAGCTAAAATATTCAAAGAATGACATGCTCACATCATTTTTAATGTCTTCACATCCACTGATGTGTTCCTACTATCATGTTTTTTAAAGTATATTTTCAAATATATATATATTTATATATTCTTCAGTATGTTCATGATCATTAACATAACCAGCTAGCTGTTAAGTTAGTGCAGTATGAAATTAAAAAATCTTGATGACTGCTTATATCAAGTATACTTATATCTCTGTCATTACAACTTTATTAATGAGGTGCTATTGAGAAAAGCTAAATATTTCCCTAGTTGCAAGTCTCATTTTCTTTCTCTCCTTTGGTGAGAAGTATCATTTTTTTCCATTTTATTTCCAATAAGAATTAGATTATTCTCATAAAATACTGTCCCTAGATATTAAATTCAACCCCTTCAATAAAAGAACATTAGAAAATAGAAACTACTAGGAGAAAACTCATCATTCTATTGGACCAGGGAATATAGAGCATTGGGAACAACATCTAAAGCTTTTACAACTTTAACATGTCTTTGCATGTACCATAAAATCGTTTGTCATAATAAAAAATATCCAAGTGCCGACCAAAAGATGAATGAAAAAACAAAATATGGCATATATATATATATATATATATATATATACATACGTACTGTGGAATAGTATTCCCCCATAAAGAGAAACAAAGTCCTGATACATACTACAACATGTATAAAACATGAAAACTTTATGCTAAATGAAATGTCAGGCACAAAAAGATAAAGAGTATATGATTCCATTTATAAAAACATTCCCGGATCAGTAAAGCCACAGAGATGGGCAGTATATTAATGTTTATTTAGGGCAATAGGAAGGGAATGTTTCTGTGTGCCACGATGAACATTTCTGAACATAGATAGTGTGGTGATTGCATAGTATGGTTAATGTAATGAATATCACTGAATTATGTATGTGAAACTGCTAAAATGGAAGGTGTTTGCCATTATACAAAAACGAGGAAGACCTTAAGCAAGATGAATTTGCAGTGTCTGCAACAATGACCTCCAGCATAACAACAATTGTGAGGCTAGCGTAGGGCCAGAAAGGGTTTACTTACTTTGTACATTGGTTCACTATGACTTTTAACACACATGATGGCATCTGATATAAATAATAGCATATAAATTATATATAAATGCATATATATAATTATAGAGCATTTGTGTTTTAGGGTGGCTTCTCTTGAGGAGCAAAATCAGAGACAGATTTTTCTTTACAAAAATGGGTCCCAAAATTGTTGAGCTGCTGTAGTCCAAACCAAGGCAGGTTCCAAGTCTGTGAGCTTCTTGTTAAGCTGGAGACTTCTGACTTGAGGAGTAGATTTAAAATTGGATGAACTCAAGATCAGCAGAAAATCACAGGTTGATGGCTGTAGAGGTGGATGAGTCCAAGGTCAGTAGGTGAGATGGTTCCCATGATGCGCAGGCCAAGTTCACAGAACTATAGGTCAGTGAGCCAGCTGCAAGGTACACCCTCTGCAATAAGGAAACAAGCATGCCACAGTTTCCACTTGTATAGAAAATAGGTCAGACACCTGAGGAAATTTCATTTTCTCTGTATTAGGACTGTGGTGTGAATAAGAGTGCTGGATTTCACCCTAAACTTAGGCAATTATGGAGGCTTACAACTTGCTAGAGAGTCTTGTCTGCCAAACCACTCAGTATCCTGGACAGCCAAGTTGACAGTAAGCCTAAATAGCACACAGGGTTATTGTATTATATGTTTAAACATATGCTATATATCTTTCATCACTAAAATATATAACTACATAACATGTTTTAAACCCACCTACATTGCTACTGCCTGTAAAACTTTCCTCTATTGCCTGTAAAACTTTTCTCATAATTAAATCAAATATTTCCTATCTCAGATAACATTACTCATAGAGTCACAATATGTTCCCTCATAATGAGATTTGGATATTGTATTCATTTTCTAGGGCTCTCTTACCCAAATATTACAGACTGAGTGGCTTTCAAGAACAGAAATGTATTACTCATAGTTTTGGAAGCAGAATTCAGAGTGTCTGGGTCATGTACACTCTGAAAGCTCTTAGCCCTGCAGTCTGGGACAAGAAGCTTCCGTGTCTTGGTTTCTAGTAGTCTTGGGTAACTGGTTTGCAGATGTATCTTCACAAGGTCGTGAATTCTTTGCATCTGTTTTTGTACCTCTTTCATGAAGATCCTCCCTCCCCAGTCTGATATAACTTCACATAAATGACAACATTGTAAGGCCCCATTCCCACTATTTTCAAGCAAGGTCATTTTCAGAGGGAAGAAGAGTTTGAATTTCAAAATATATTTTGAGAGGGATAAAATCCATTCCAAACAAGAGGTCACTTAGATCCATAGCTTGAGTTTACTTGTGAGAAGCCTGAATATCATCACTATGTTTCAAATGAATAATTACTTCAATGCAGTATCAAGGATCACATATGGATCTTAACCCTTCGATCCATGATATCATGTTGTCTCAAGTAATTTTCTTACATCATCACAAACTGATAAATCCCTGCTTTTTATTTCAATTCTAAATATACAAATATATATATATATATTATCTTCAAAAATAGACTTTTACTACATCTCAAACTCATTGCCAATGAGTCACACAGTGACCCTCTGTGACTTTCTGATTCTCAAGCCAGGAGTAAAAGCCAAGTCTTACTTCGAAGGAGCTGCTGGTGGTTTCAAAGTGCCAACCATGTGGACCATAGTCTAACTTGAAAGCCCTACACCGTCAGGGCTTAATATCCAAAATACTCACAGATTTACCTTTTTTTGCCTTCTTCATCAGCTATAATTCCTATGACTTACATGAATATCATTTGAGAGACTGACACAAAGCTGTGATCACCAATTCATTTCCTAAATCAAAATATTTCATGAGATTAAGTAAATGTTTGAGTTCTCACATACATGGGTGGCTTCACAACACATTACAAAAATTTAATTAACTTAAAGCACAAGAAATGTGTAATCATATTTTCTACAGGACATAAAGTTCAGGTAGGAACTGCAGTATCATCAGAAGATTGAGGTTCCTCACCAATCTAATAGTGATGTTTGGCTGGGGGTCGAACCAGGCGTGCCCCCTCGACCTGGCAGCCTCTCGTACTTCTTTGCACCAGCCTCACAAGATGGACATGCACAACCTGCTGAACTTTGTAACCCTTGCCCTGGCATTGCACAGAGTTCACTTCTCAGGGCTTGTTCTGTTCATCTGTCAGGGCCTCTTCCCTCATTGTTCCAGGAGGAGGTTCTGTGAAAGACCAGATGTCCTCACAGATCAGGTTCTTGCTCACACTCTACCACTACAACATCAGTAAGCCTCATTTCCCTTATCGGTACATACGTTCTTGGCTCAAGCCCTATATATGCTCCACAGCCTCACTGCCAGGTGCAGCTTTCCTGGCCTAACTCTTGGGTTTTGGAACCTACCAGGAGCTCAAGATGCTCCTGTCCCTTTTTTTCCTGCTGTCCCTTTCCTCCCCACAAATTCTTACCTATCCCAATAAAACCTGTCTTTTTACTCTCCATTCCTGAGTGAGCACTATCTCCTTTCTGCGACTCTTTCTCTACCTCTCATTTGATAGGTCCTTTTAAGGTTGTAGGAGTAAAAGTTCCATTTCTTGCTGTCAGCTAAAGTCATTCTCTGCCACATAGCTTTTTATCACCATATGGAACTTCACTTTTTCAAACCCAAGAGGAGTAGTTTACAGAAAGGGCCCAGCAGTTTAACCCTTGCCTAATGAAATCATTTCCACCTAGCATAAATATCCTTTTGAGTAGCTCAAATTTAACTGTTTGCAGACAATAATTACATCTCTTTTTTTTTTCATTTTCCCACATTGAAGAGGAGGTAATTTTACACAGTTATGTATATCACTGTATATCAGGGACAGGGGGCCCCTCCCAGTATGTATATTAAGGGCCATTTCAGAACTCTTCTAATTGCAGCAATCATTAATATTGCAGTAAGGGGAAGACATGCATTCACCTTGCAACGAAGAGACAGTGATTGCTGACTGACTAAAGGAGGATGATTAGTACCCATATATCTAGGGAAGTTGGTTCTAATGCAAAATTGTACTTGCTGACCTTGTTTTCAATAACTTTAACTCTTTTATGAATCTTCTCTAAATTCTTTATCCTAATTATATTTAATTAGTATTAATGACAGATGGTTTAAGTACTCAGTATCTATTTTCATAAATTTATTTCACTTTATATCCACAAAGACATGGAAGGAAATGTGTTTTGTGTTAAGAGTTTGTGCTTATAATATGCTCAGAGCAATATATATGGTGTCAATGAAGGACCTGAACATGAATTTAGATTTTCTGCTTTAACTATCCAACATTTCTAAGAAACCAAAGGTTTTACAATGTATTTGCTTTGTGCACTGGTCTTCATTAGCACAGAGTATTGTTAGTACAATTAATACATTCATACACCAAATAACATCCATTCAGGTAATGTATATTCCCATAAACATCTACTGGTATCATAGTTTATAATAGAATTCAGAAATTCCCATCAAATAGTGAGTTGTATTAATGCAACAGCTTGTGACACACAGCACATATATCTTATGTCAATTGTATACAAAATACAAAGTGATTCCCTTATGAGGTGTTTAGTAGTACAGTGTACATATAGTCTATAGTACCTACATTTTGGTAGTCATAATAAATTACTATGTCACTGGCCACATATGTATTGTACTGTGCCATCTATTTAAAAAGATTTAATGTATAATACCATATGCTTCAGCTAGGCAGTACCATTTAATGTCATGGTACTTTATTCTTATGTTTATCTGTCTGCAAAAATTTCTTTTGAAAATATTACTGTGAAATGCATCAACACTCTCAAATGCAACAAAATCAGTGCTAGCAATAACAGTTGAAAGAGACAAAGGAGAAGCAACAATTTGGAAGTAAGACAACAGTTATTAAAGAACCCGAGGTGAAAAATCTGTGAACTTTGTTGCTCCTCATTTTGGCATATCATATTCAACAATCGAGACAATGCTAAGACATAAAGCGAAAATTCTCAAAGCCATGAATATATCATCAGCACTGAAAGTTACCAGGCAAATGAAAATGAAAGAAGGACGTCCATCAGATTTGAAAGAATTTATGTCAACTGAAGACCAAAATGTTCTCTGCATTGAGGACCACTGTTATAGCTCAAAGGTTGGTTGAAATGCTTGAAGAATACTTAGGGCCAGCTTACACAATGCCCAAATCATATAATGTCCAATTTCATAGAACATAACATGCATATAAGCAACACATAATTACATATCATACAAATTTGTTCTCATTCAGTATAACCTTAAACTGACCAATCTTCTAAAATGTATATAGAAAATATTTTAAAATAAGATGTGACGGATTGAGCCCCAATACCGTAATGGTTGAGTGCGGGACCGTGGCCCACAGGCTTGGGGCTTCAAATCCAGTAGCAGCTTTCCAGGAGCAAGGTTGGGCCTCCCGCTCCCACGAGAGGGCAGTGATGCCCCCCCAAAAAAAGTAATAAGATGTGACTTAGACCTAGACATCATTATATAATAAATTGCGAAGCACATATCTATTAAAAATTTTATCATTTCCCCTGTTTCAAGAAGGAGTTACTAGACTATGAGTTACTTAACGCCTAAGACTAAGTCAAATTCTGCCTTGTATCTGCAAGGGCAAACACTAAGTTTTGTACATAACAATATGCATACTAATCTCTAAACTTATGATTTCAAAATTATTGATTAATTTCCATACAAGATAATTTTCATTCACTACAGTTATAGTGATTTTACTGAGCATGCGTTTTCTCAGGCAGCAGCACTAGGATATACTGAGAAACCAGTATGCATTCTGAACAAGTGACCACAGTGAATTTTAAAAAAGGACATATAAAATATAAAATGAATCTTTAAGATGTAGTGTATTTCTATTTATCATGATGGAAATCTTGGCAAAATATCTTGGTGTTGGTTACAGAATATAATAGATATAATTGGTCTCACTGGATTGTATATTAAAAAATTGATTTGGCAAGTATTATGTTATCTATATCTCAAAAGAATAAAAAATGAAATTTAATATAAAAATTAAAAACTTGAAGGAATGTTGTCAGAAAAGTAACAATAGTAAAGAAATATTTGTAATCATTACTTCTATATATTAATAACCAAAGAGAGGTGATATAAAATCTCTGTCCTTGAGACACGTATACCCACCACTGTAAGCAGAATTTATGATAGAGCAAGAAGTATGAGCCTATAGAGAGTTGTTTAGCTTCAGGGAATATGAACAAATGTGTCTCTCAGTTCTGGGCCAGCATTTAATAAGAAAATATATTGTTGTTCTAAGTAAATTAATATGGGTTGGGATTAATTTAAGTAGAAAGTAAATATATTTTACATTTCACTATCAAAGACAAGGGACCCATAATTGAAAAACAAATGTCCAATCTACATTGAGAAGCTTTAATTCAATTAAATGATTTTTTTCCTGTATTGGCTTGTATTGTAATGGAGTACTATGTCATTTAAAACAATCAGGGCTTCATATGTTAATCAATACCTGCACAATATACATTGTGCTAGTAGATGCTGTCAAGTCAGTACCCACTCACAGTGACCATGGACAGCATAATGAAACATCATCTGGTTGTGCACCGTTCTCACAATCACTGTTGTGTTTGAACCTACTACATAAATCCCTCTCATTGAAGGTCATCCAGGTTTTTTCTCCACTGATCTACGTTACCAAGTATAACACCTTGTTCCACGCAATTATCTCTCCACATAACATATTTAAAGTACATAAAATGGAGTCATCTAGCCATTCTTCCCTTCTAATGAGCATTATATCTGTAAATTTTCCAAAACAGATCTGTTTGTTTTCCTGTCAGGAAATGCTTGGAGCTGTCAATACTTTTGCCAAGACCATATTACTAATGCATCGTTTGTTCTTCAGTTCTCCTTATTCAATATTCAATTTTCACATGCATATAAGGCAATGGAAGATATCATTGCTTAGATTTGGTGTCTTAACCCTCAAAGTTGCATCATTGCTTCCAGGCACTTTAAAGAGTTCTTCTTCAACAGATTTACTCCTCCATTTTACTAAGCATGTCTTTTACACAGCATGACTAAAGTATGCAAGTCAAAGTATCATAATCCTTGACTATAATGAGCACTCTGACCATACTTCTTCCAGACAGATTGATTTCTCCTTTTAACAGTCCACAAATCTTCAATATTCTTCACCATCACTGCAATTCAAATTCATCAATTCTTCTTCTGACTTCCTCAACCAAAGTCTAATATTTACATATATATGACACAATTGAAAATATCATGGTGCACTATGATCAAGGGAACCTTAGTCCACAGAATAACATCCATGCTTCTTAGCAATCTAAACAAGTCTTTTTCAGCAGATTTACCTAATTGTGTTAGGATTCTCTAGTGTAACAAAACCAGAACACTTATGATTATCTATTTATCTATCTATCTATCATCTGTCTTCTATCTATCATCTAGGTTTATACAGCAAGAAGAAATATAGCAGCTTATTAGTACAGAGGGTTTAGTTGAACTCACTTTGGTGAAACAGCTAATATACTGAAGTTCTTCAAACCAAGAGAAGCAGACAGTAGAATCCTCCCTCAGGCAAGACAAACAAAGTCTGCCCACAGGCAGCAAGAAGCAGTGTAGGTCACCAACAGTCAGTAGCTCCTCCAGAGCTTAGCAAAGCTAGTTTGGAGGGTATATTGAATGTAATCCATGTAAGGCAACAGGAGCCACCAGCTCAAGTGACGTATGTACCAGTAGCATGACAAAAGAGATCTCAAAGGAGCCTAAGCTCTAGTGAATACAATCCATGGGTTGACCTGGCACATAGTAAGTGTGGCTGCCAGGTTTAGGCAGAGAAGCAGTTAAAGTAGCAACACATTCCAGGATGATCACCAGAGAACAAGACAGAGAGAGGGGGGAAGCACCATTTATCCCTTTGTTCTCAGTCAAACTGTGACCTGATTAACCCCATGTTTCTATTGACCAGGTTGGCACAATAAATCTGGCACAATCCACCCCTTGCCAACTTGGCATCTATACACAATTCTCTGTCATATATAATTTCCAGACATTAATGAAATCAATGTTACACCTTGCATCATAGATCTAGCATACAAATAAATGAAAACACATGGAGTCTAATTGCATCTGGTGCATCATACATGAACAAAGGAGAGATATTCAATAAGGAAATAAAGTGAAGAAATATTGACAATCACAAGCCTCGTTTTCACAATTGATCATGTAGACATCATTGGTAGGTAGAACTATCATCTTCTACTACTACATTTGTTCTTGGCCAGGGTTGCTGGGGCAGGAAGCAAAAATGTTGCAAGTGGGACATGAGCAGTAATAGTGAGTGGTGTCAGTCTGGCTGCCATCCCTTGGTTACTGGACCCATGGATCCTGGCTATTGGTGGAACAGCACTCTGTATTGGTCACTGGCTTAGAGCATATACAGCTTCCTGGAGAACTTTGCACCAGCCCTGTAAGCTGTTGCCACCTAATTGTCATCATAGAAAGTAAAGGCATTAGTATATCAAGCCAGCTGCTTTTCGATGATGAGGAACATAATGGGCATGGACCCATTGCTGCACTTAATTTGACATGAGGAGTGTTCCTTAATCTTAAACATCATATGTGGGATACAATGCTGGTGAATAAGGAATTCTATAAGTCCATGAATGGTAGTTTGGGCAGAACTATTGTATGCAGGGAAGGAAAATCCATATCCAAAGTAGGTGTCTATCCCAAAAAGAATAAAACGCTGCCTCCTCCATAATGGAAGTGGTTTTATGTAATCAATGTGCCCAGGTGCACTGCTCAAAGTTCTGCCCATTGGGAGGTTTTCCCTTCATCACCACCCTTCAGAGAGATCCCAGAAAGGGGTTGTAGTGCTGCTACTATTCATTTTTTGAATGGCACACACATATCATGCAGAGTCATCAGTAAATCAAGGATGGCATTTCTGTTCTTCAATTAAATGATCACAAGGAACTCCCCAGGAAGCCATAGGTGTAGACTAGGAGAAGGAAGGTAATGTGATAGGATTGGAAACTGTGGGCATTTTGGTCAATTCTTTATGCAGCTTACTTGTACCTTCAGGTCCTGCTCTATCCTGATCTTGTATATACCATCTCTATTTAATTATAGAGTGTTGCTGTGCACACTCTACTTTATGACTCTGTGGGTTAGACAATATCCAGTTCATGATGGGCAGCTGTGCCCTCATGGTGATTTGTTGGCCATGACGAGGCATTGAGTCT
This sequence comes from Nesogale talazaci, assembly GCA_004026705.1. Lineage (NCBI taxonomy): Eukaryota > Metazoa > Chordata > Mammalia > Afrosoricida > Tenrecidae > Nesogale > Nesogale talazaci. The sequence goes on from PVJH01005004.1 coordinate 104,662, forward strand.
CCAATGAGGTCCAGTAGCAGACCAATAACTGTTTATCAAAAGGGAAGTAGTTATCTACAGAGGAAGTCAGGCTTCTATTCCAAAATCTCAAGGGTCTACACTGTGATTCTCTAATAGGGGTCTATCAAAGACACCACGCTGTATCTCTATCTACTACTGAAACCTCTGGCATGATTGGGTGAGCTAGGTCACATGGTCCCAGTGACAAAGCGCTTTTTTTTTGACAAGGCAGTGTTTATGGCACCTTGAACCTGTTACAGAGTCTTTTGTTGTTCTGGGCCCCATTCAAAATTGGAAGCCTTATGTGACATTTGATAAAGAGGTCAAAGTAAAACACCCAAATGAGGAATATGCTACCTCTGAAAGCTGAAGATATCCAATAGGCCTGGTACCTCCTGCTTAGTTCTTGGGGGCCAAACACAACATTTTATCATTCACTTTAGTAGGAATATCCCAATATGCCCCACACCACTAGATGCCTAGGAATTTTACTGAGATGTAGGGTGCCTGAATCACTATTGGTTTGATTTTCCAACATCTTGCATCATATGTTGTTCCAATGAACCTAGAGTCGTTGATACATTCTCCTAGAGGTTCCTTTCAGCACATTGTCATTAATATATTGAATTAGTGTGACATTTTGTGGAAGAGACAGGGGATCAAGGTACCTTTGGACTATATTAATTCACTGAGTAGAAGAGATGATGTGTCTCTGTCAGACAGTTGAGAAAGTGTATTGTTGGCCCTCCCAGGTGAAGGCAAACTGCTTCTGGTGGTCGTTTGAGATTGGTACTGAGAAAAAGGCATATGTCAGATCAATAGCTGCCTATCAAGTACCAAAAGTATTAATTTGCTCAAGCACTGAAACCACACTTGGAACAGCAGCTGCAATTGGAGTCACCACCTGATTAAGCTTATGATTATTCACTGTTATTCTCCAAGATCCATCAGTTTTTAGTTTTGTGTTTTTTGCTTTTGCCAAATAAGGTGTATTAAATGCAGATGTGTTAGGAATCACTGCCCCTGCACCCCTCAAGTCTTTGATAGTGGCACTAATCTCTGAAATTCCACCTGGATGCGGTATTGCTTTTGGTTTACTATTTTCTTAGTCAACAGCAATTCTAATGGTGTCCACTTGAGCTTTCCTACCATAATAGACCTTCTACCACATTTCAGAGATCAAAAAGGGGCGATCTGCCAGTGACTAAGTATGTTTATTCCAATGATGCATTTGTTAACTGAGAAAATAACAGGATGGGTTTGAAACCCAACTGGACTCAGGGTAAGGTGTACCTGAAATCAAACTCCATTGAGAAGTTGACCTCCATATGCCTCCACTCTGGCAGGCCTTTGAAATGTTTTGGATCTCCTGGAATTAGTGTCAGTTCAGAGGCAGTGTCCAATAATTCCCTAAAAGTTTTAGAATCTCCTTTCCCCCAGTGAATAGTCACTGATGTTGAAGGCCACAGGTCCCTTTGGGGAAGGCTAGAAGAAAGACTAAAAGTGAACCTTCCGTGATGTAGTGGATCATTCTTCAAAGGAACCATATTCAAGGGGTTGCAGGTCTGCAAACTGGCTCAGGTCTGGGGATTGATTGAGGAGCTGTGACTCTCTATTCTGCTGTTCAAATAATATATCAGTCATCTAACTGTATACATAATACAAATACTTAATAGCTGCCCCATGTACTTCACTACTAGAGACACCTTGACTAAGTAGCCGGTGTCACAAGACCACAGAAAACAGGTTGTTTTGATTACTAAGAAACTCCTGTTGTTCATTAAAATAATCATGCCCATCCCGTGTCTCTGTTGATTCAGTGCTAACAACTGCTCCCTACCATCACAGGGCCCAATCAGCAGCACTGTAGGCAAATTTCAGGGTTCACTTGGGGCAGTTCCCACTGTCAATTAGTGTTCATAAAATGACATTCACAGGAGTCTTCAGAGATGCTGGGGCCCATTTCACAAACTTGTTTCTTTTGCTTTTGTTGAAAGGTATGTCCTCAGGGCACTCCCATTTTGAGTCAATGGGACTATCTTGACAGATTCATTCTTACATACTGATTTCCCTAAACTTTTGGATGCCTTCCACTGTGTACCACGGCAGGTCAGATACCTCAAGTTGGTGTAATTTAGGCCATCACACAGCCCATTTAGTGAATCAACCAATGCTGAGACATTGAAAGAAGAATCTGTGCTAATGGAGACCATATCAAGGAACTGCATCTAATGTTACATTCCTTGCACCAGTATCCCACACCCTTAGTAACTATTCCCATGGATACTCTCCTGGCTTTAGTTTGTACATATTAAAAAACTTGAGCAGAGCTCTATGGGTATAGAGCATTTCTTCCCATGTCATCCACTGAACCTTTTGGAGCTGTCTGGGACTTAAGTCTTACAGATCTAGATGAAATAACAGGTGGTGCTTGTGGGTTTCCTGGAGGCGCTCTGCAATATACTGTAAGGCAATGCTAAAGATGCAGTTCTACCTGGTATTTCAGCTTGATCAGGTTGGCTAATCCGCTCAGGTGTGGGTTGTTTTAACTGATAGTGCATTCATCCCTTCAGGTGAAAGGGGTAGGTCTATTGATTGGGGTGGCTCAATCAACTCTAGGAACGCAGTATTCTCCTCTTCTGGATCACCAGTCTACATGCTCCCATCCTGTGTTTCAGGGTCCCATTTCTTTCTGATTAATGCCCTTACTTTAAAATCAGGCATTGACACTCTAATTTACCTACTGAAACAATGAGACTCTGGACTTCGTTTCTGGCAATGACATCTCTATTGGAGAAGACTCTCCTTTGTAGCACATGCAGAAGCCTTTACATCTTATTTGGTACTTCAGAAGTTCTTCTGAAGTTCTGAGATGGTTCCTTTCCATGATATAATTTTCTATTGTAAGGAGGACCAACCAACCATCTGTCCAATACTTGTCATGTGCGAGTTACATAACTGGGTGTCAATTTGGGATTTAGAATGAAGGGTTGGAGTCTAGTCTGTCAATAAGGTAGTACCTTGATGACCTCATTTGGGGCACTAAAGAGATAAATAGCTCGCTGGAGGCAGGACACCAGCTCACTCCCAAGGGGACATAGTAACTGATAAGAAACTAGTGCTCTGAGCTGGAGAAGCCATATGGATACAGATCCCTGCCGGCACTGAGATGCTTACAACACCACTGTATCTGCAAGACTTCTCACTACTGGGCTGTGATCTTCCTGCATTTAGCATCAGTGCATGTGTTTCATGAGTCTGAAGAGTCATTTATCTCTTTGCCTCTAGTCAAATTGCACCCTGATTAATCCTGATAAATATCACATGTCTTTATTGGCCAGGTTGGCACAATAAACATAACTATCACACTGATGTAATTTGGCTTTTGATGTCTTTGCTGCTGCTTTCATAAGCATTGATAATGGATCCAAACTAATCAGAATTCTTGATAACATCAAAGTTTTCTCCATTTATCATCATGATACTTAATGACCTACTTATAAGTATTTTGTTATTCTGTGTATTGAAGTGTAATCAACATTGCTGGTTGCAACTCTTCCTGGTTACCAGCAGTTGTGATGGTTTTGGTTTACTTTGGGTTATGGTCTATATTGAAAGCAGCAGTTCTTGGGCATGATTAGCAAATGCTTCAAGTTCTGCCTACTTTCAGAAAGCAAGATTTCTTTCTGCCTATTGAAGATTGTTAATAAGTCTTCTTCCAAACCTAATGCTACATTTTTCCTCATATAATCTAATTTCTCAGGTTATTTCCAAGCAGATATATTGATTATCATATCTTTTAGACCTTAAGACACAACTGCCTATAAGATTCACCCAGTTTCTAGAGCAGGAAAATAAGAAAAAAATATTCTGAACTAAATAGTACCAGTATACTCAAATATCCTGGGGTACCACACCTTTGGACCATAGCAGCCTTGTTTCCCCACCCCGCACTCCCCAATTTTGAGGGAAAATGCATCTTATGGTCCAAAAATACAGTAAGTATGGTGAATTCCAGGACACATCCCTGATGCACGCCTTTCCTGATTTTATCCATGTACAGGTTCAGTATGAGTACAATGAAGTGTTCTGAAATTTTCATTCGTCCTAATGTTATTCATAATCTGTTGTGAGGCACACAGCTGAAACCTTTGCCCCATTAGTAAAGCACAGGTAAAGATCTTTCATATATTCCCTATCTCAACTCAAATCTTCAACAGCTTGTTTAAATATTTCAATATATTTTGAAACCTTGATTTGTACTGATAATTTCAGTAGAGTTTGGACTTATTCCTCAATATCATCAGTTTTTTTTTAATCAACCATTGCCTCTTGTAATAATTGAAAATCCAGGTGGCAGTCATGTCCTTATGTTAATTTCATGATTGAGATGTAGGGGTGGAGTCTAACCTGTTAATTTGGAGATGGCCATTGAGTAGCCAATGAGGCCTCTGTGTGGGCATGGCTTTCTCCTGATATGTCTGGGAAGTCTTGCGATATTTCCCTCATGGAGATGAGAAGCTATCTTCCCTAGTTGTTGGGAGTTAGTCTCAGAGACAAGGAATTATGGGGAAGACAAGATGGCAGTGTCCAAGCTGCTGTAGGAGCTGGAGGAGAAGCCACACGGCCTTGCCCTGATGGAACCAGACCTCTGAAACTGGAGAAGCCATGGGGAGACCCCTGCCAACAATGAGTTGCTCCTACCACCACTGGATGCTGTTGATGGACCCTGAGCCCTGGAAATTAGGAGCCATAAGAGGGACTCCTGCCAGTGCCGTCGCTCTGTACCCACTGGCCTGTGACTTCGTGAGTCGGAAGAATACCTTATAGGCTGGTATGGGGCAAATGGGCTAATATCGGACTTATGACTTTGAACTGAACTGGGCTGGGATACTTTCTCAATGCCCCATTCCTCTTGTACATAAACCTTTTCCTTATATCCATATGCGTGTCTAGGAAATTTGTTCCTCTAGTCTACCCGGACTAACACAATCCATAAATTATTTGGGGACCATAACCATGTATACTGTCTATCTTATTTTGATGCTTCCTGCATCATTCAGTGCGTTGCTTATAAAACACTTCAACATTATAACTCAAGGCTTGAATTTTTTTCTTCACCTCTTTCAGTTTGAGATATGTGAAATCTGTTCTTCATTTTTAACTTTCTAACTCCATGTGTTTGTATATTTCATTATGGTAGTTTACTATGTGTTCTTAAGATGCCCTATGAAATTTTCTGTTATATTACTTAGCCCTTTCTTTTATTTATTTTAACTCCTCTATATTCAAGAGAAAGTCTTAGAGCCTCTTCTGACATTGTTTATGATTTTAATTCTTTATCTGTAATAACTTTTATTTCTTCATGTATGATGTTCTTAATGTCATCCCACCATTCTTCATATTTTTTGTCATTAGTGTTTAATGCATTAAAACATTCTTGAGATGGTCTCTAAATTAAGGTGGGATAAATTTGTTGAAGGTCATATTTTGATTATATTGACTTTTTTCAATTTTCTTCAACATCAACCTGGGTCCGCAAATCAGTTTTCCACCATTGACTCTGGCTTCATTTTGATGGCTGACACCGAGCTTCTCCACCGAGTTTCTCACAAATGTAGTGAATTTGATTCGTATGTATTCCATATGACAATTTTCATGTGCATAGTCACTGCTTACATTGTGAGGAAAATTGCTTGTAGTAACAAAGTCATTGGCTGTACAAAATTTTATCATGCCATTTTTCAGTTTCTTTTGTATCACCAAGGACCGATTTTCCATCTACTCTCCTTCTTTGATGCCTGATACCTGATCCCTTTGATGCCCCGTGGTCCCACAGACTGTTGTGTTTTTTCCATGTGGGCTTAGTTGCTTCTGAGCAAGATGGTCACTTGTTTATCCTCAATTCTTTAAGACCCCAGATGCTATGTCTTTTGGTAGCCAGGCACAATCAGCTTTTTTCACCACAATTGCTTATGCACAGCTTTGCCTTCAGCGATCATATCAGGAAGGTGGGTGTACAAATATATTATTTTTCTGCTTGATGTCTGATAACTGCTTCTATTGATACCCTATGGTCACAAAGGCTGGTGTGCTTATTCCATATGGACTGTATTGCTTCTGAGCTATATGGCCGCTTGTTTATTTTTCAAAACTTTAAAACCACCAACACTATATCTTTGATAGCCAGGCACCATCAGCTTTCTTCACCACAATTGCTTATGTATGCATTTGTTTTCATTGATTATGTCAGGAAGGTGAGCATTTTTATGAATTCCAATTTTCCTAAATTCATACTTTGTATATTCCATGTTTGTCTTAGTTATTGATGTTTCCAAATTCTTTCTCTTTATCTTGAGTCATGCCCCTTCAAGAAATGAAAGGTGACTTCACTCTCAAGAAGACAGTACTCTTGGAAACCCATCCCAAGTTGTATTTTGAGTACTTTCCAACTTGAGGGTTTCATTTTCTGGCACTATATTCAGTTATTCCCTCTTTAGTTCTTCAGAACTGGACAGACAATATCTTCTTCATTGTCTGTTCTTAATCTAGCAACATTGCTGAAACCAGTTATCCTTGGTTGATTCTGTGGCCATTTAAAATACTAGTAACAATGTCTAGCATCACAGCAATTGCAGAACCACCATAGTAAGACAAAGCAACAGACAAGTTGAGAAATGTGTGTACATTTGTGAGTCTCTACATATTCTAGATTGCTCTAAGAATCAGTTTCAACTCAAAGACATCCCGTGTACAGAAGAACAAAACACTGCCTGGTCCTATGTTATTCTTGTCATTGTTGTTAAACTTGAGTTCATTGTTTCAGGCATTGTGTCAAATAATCATGTCAAAGGGCTCCTCCTTTCTTGCTTATGCTCTATTTTACCAAGTATGATGCTCTTCTCAAATAACTGTTCCTTCTTTCTCATATCTAAAATAAGTAAGAGGAAGTCTTGTCAGCCTTGTGTGTAAGGAGCATTCTGGCTGTACTTGGTCAGATGCATGTTTGTTCATTCTTCTGCAAGTTCACAGTATGTTCAATATTCCTTGCCAGAACCATAATTCAAAGACATTGATTATTCTTCAATCAATCTTATTCTTCATCTAGATTTATCATGAATATAAGACTACTGAACATACTGAGGTTTAAGCATTAGTGGTGAGTACATAAATTTGAATAATAGAAGAATTAACTGATCTTTCTTGGAGGCGTTTGGCAATTATCCTTAAATGACAGTGGTGTACTTCAGGAATTGTGGAAATGTACTTTTTTGACAATAAATGTGATGCTATTTCTCTGCAACCTGTCATTTCCAGTGTAGAGTATTCAATTTTAAATGGCCTATATTAGCCATTTTAGCTCAGTAATGTCTAGGTTATATAACTTCGAGTGTTCTATTATATTTTAATATTTTCCAGTTTTTTCTAGATCTTATTTCAAACATTTTATGTTCTGATTATTAATTGATGATTTCATTTTTCTCATTTTGATTTATGTCACATCAGTAAATGAGATTCTGATAAACTTTACTCTATCCATGTTATTAAAGTTCATGTTACTTTGAAGAGGTAACTTTTGGAAAGTCTTGTTTTCTCTACCATCTAACATAAGGGGTTTATCCTCTGGCACTATATCTGAAAATATCCTGCTGCCATTCATAAGGAATTCAGGAAAATAAATGTTTAGATGTAAATTGCCCAGTATTTCTTCATAACTTGTCTAAGTCTGAAAGCTTTGTTGAAATCTGGGAACATACAAGCTACCCAGTAAAGCATAAAGCATTCTGACAGCTAAGTTGTGGATTTTCTATAGACTAAGTTATATTAACGACTTTATAATCCCAGCACTAATTATATAAATATTTTAAATTTTAAATGGACAGGCAGTAAAATGGCATACTTATTAATTGCTATCATTTCAAAGTCTGTCATATGTGGATGTCTTTAGTAAAAGAAGGTCATGTAAATTAGATAATAAAAAGTCAAATCAGATATTCTGCTGTGAATATGACAGGAGAAGTATCACATGGAGATTCATGCATTGTCACTGATATTAATGAGACATTTCTGTTTATTCTAGAAATGTTTTTAGTTTGTAATTAATCATTTTCTGAAATTATTTTTTTCCTGAAAGACAAAAAGTAGCTGCTTCTGTTTTTCCCATTCTGACCATTCATCAATCTTATCTTATCAGATCACCATTTTCAGAAGTCAGAAACAAAGCAGCATATTTTATAAAACCTAAAATGTGAATGTTATTGCTATAATATAAAAGAAATATGTATTCCTGTCATTTACAGAAAGACATTTTAAAATTATATATGGATAGAAAGAGTTTGATATTTGTCTGACAAAGCCCTGTGTATCAAATAAAGAGAGTAACCCCACCAAAGCTTGAAGGAGTGTTTGAATAAACTTACCCAGAAAAGAAGTAATAGTTGTCATTGTAACCAAACTCAGGAAAATATAAATATGCTTCCTTTACCTACCATACTACCTGAAAGTTCTCAGCAAATTTTTGTTCAATAAAGAAAAGAAAGAATAAATGTGTTCCTGACTGGCTAATTTAGTGATATGCTGAGCATATCTCTAAGCTTGGTGGAGAGCCACCTGTGCTTACAGAAATGCGTAATCCATTACATTGACCTAATATGCCCCTTTCCATGTTCCTAAGTTCTCTAAATTGTCTTGAAACTTAAGAACAGAAAAACAATAGTGTATCCCCTTGGTCAAAGAAGTAAGGTCCTGCTCTGAGAACTCCAAAATGGTCATTGTGATAATACATTTTAGAGTCAAGAAAAGACCACCAGGTGAGTAACAGATCATGAGTAGGCTGAGGAGAAGAGAGAGATTTACTTATTGCTTGGAAACAATACCGTCACTCTGTTCTAAACAGAAAACTATGATAGCGTTTTGAGCCCTCGGTTATTAATGTAAGCTCATACTCAGGTTATAATTGTCCTTGAACTGTTGGATAATTCCTTTTTATCAACTCACAATAAAACAATAAAATGAGCATAGAACAGACACAGCCATTTGCAGTTCCCATGGTATGTCAGAGGCTTTTTTTTTCCTGGCAGTGGCCCAGGCTTTCCTTTAGTCAGTGGGTTCCGGGTTCATTTCCAAAGCTAAACATGGGATCTTCCATCGTTTTCGAACAATTGGTCTCAGCCTCACGATCATCCTTCTTTTTAACTGCACATGTGTATTTTCTCTTAGAATATGATGTTCCTTTAGCTCTATGGAGGTTAACAACCTCAGTGGCTACCATGTGGAGCTGAAAGATTATGACGACCATGTTGGCTGCAGGAAACAGCAATGGAGATGGGCATAAGTGACCTCCTCTGGCTTCGCTGTCGCCATGCGGCAGGAGTCAGACATGGCTCTATGCTCCATCCTTCTGTACCTGTTCCAACACCAATCCTCCCACCCATGACTACTTCTGTGCTGGTCCCACTGGCCACAGACAGTGCTCACAATGAACAGGGCTTCTTGGTGGAGTTCATAGGTTTCTAGAACCAGTGTCAGGAATCAGGAAGAAGAAAGTCGTTGGTCCACAGCAACAATCCTCCTTAACCAGAAGCCAAGTCTCCTTCTGATCTTCCTTCTCTGAACCATGGCCCTTTGCTTTCATGAATGAAGAAGCCAGACTGTCTCTCTACCTCACGGTTCAGGCCAGATGAGGAGTCCCCATAATATCAGTGCTTCTCCTCTCTGTCTCTCTGCCACAGCCTCTGATGCAGCTTGGCTCGGCAGCCGCCACAGCTTAAACTGTAGATCTTGGACAAGCACTTCCAATGTCATTAGGGTTTCTTTCTCAGCTGCTGCTTCAAAGATGGTCCATCCTTATAACCATGGGTGCAGTGACAGAAGATGAACTAACATCTCAGTGAGTGTTGCACATGACTTATTTGCATAGTCCGACCTAACCATTTGCTGGAAGCTACAGAGACTTGAGTAGGAGACCCATGTTAAGAGATACAATTTCAAGGGTTGAGCCCCGGTGGCGTAGTGGTTATGCGCGGGACTGCGGCCCACTGGGACGGAGGTTCAATTCCAGCAGTGGAGCTGGGCCTCCTACTCCCACCACCGGAGAGCAGTGATGCCCCCCCCCCAAAAAAAAAAGAGATACAATTTCATCACAGTGCCTACATAGGCAGCTATGATTGGGGATTTTCATCATCAGTGTTATGAAGAATCAATCCTATAGCAAAATAATCTACTCTCAATCTGGGAGATTACAGGACAGTCATACCTGAGATTCTTACAGTAACTGCCATCTTATCACCAACATATTCCTTATTATTTTGTCCAGGCATTGTCCCCTGGGACCTCCTGAAGAATACTGTCACCTGGATCTGCTTCAGAACTTAGATAGTATACCCACTCCAAAGTGTCGATTCCTTGAGGTCGTTTGAGCCTTTTAACCACCCTTGTCCAGTGAGGCTCTGCTTAGCATTTCTCTGTCACCTTGAAAGGGCTCTCATTTTTTAGACCCCACCAAAGCAAAGCTACCTTAACACTGAATCAGCATCATCGTCTGTGATCCAAGAAGCCCTGACAATATCGTGGTCATACATTGGACCACCAACTGCAAGGTTAATAGTTGAAAACCACAGAAACTCCGCAGGAGAAGATTGAGAGGCAGGGACTCTTGTACTCCTGTAAAGACTTACAGTGTTGGAAATGTAATAGGGGCAGTCCTACCCTGTTGTGTAGGGTCACTATGAGTTGAAATCTGTTCAATGGCAGTGAGTTTGGTTTGGTTTTATGCTGAAGGACTTATCACTATGAAATCCAACTTCCTTATTATCAGTATAATCTTTCTTATCCAATTTATATTCTCTCACACTGTAGCACCTTTTAGGTCTAACCTCATGCATTCTCCTAAATTGTTCTCGAGCACGTTTACTAGATCATGCCGTTCTTTCAGTATGTAGGTCCCATCTTTCTTTACCACATCATGCACATCTTTGATTGGTTTATGTTGTTAACCTGATTCTAATTATTGCCCTGGTAGTCATGTGTGGAGGGTTCGAGTCTGAGAAAGGCAGGTGCTACCTTCTAGGAGAGTTTTCTATATTACATCATCAACCAAAAGGGTATGCTAACCTTCAACAGGTAAGAATTGGTTTTGTAGAGAATTAAATATGATGTTGAAATTCACGATTTTGTAGTATACCAGAACAGATACCCCATGCCAAGTTTGAAATTCCAACCTTTCCCAATCAGAGCTCTTACTTTGGAATAACAGTTTTGCCTCTAGGAATAATTCATCCTCTTGTCTAATTCTGATACTCTTCCAGATAAATAATCCTTATTCTAATCATTTTCTATGCTATAACATCAAAAGTTGAGAGTCCTTTTATATTCTACCAAGTTAGGCCACTGGCTTTGACATTTAAATCTCACATGTCACCTTATTTTTGTTATTAATCCTTCTCAGCCTTTTGCTGTCTTTCTCCAGGCCTCTAGCATACCCATCTTCTTCAAAGGTCGTTATAATTAATCTCTTCCTTATTCTCAGAAAATCCTGACAACCAGAGATAGCACACTTATCAGGGAATTTCTTCCTTCAATATTTCATTCAGGTCTTCATCAATGATTGTTTAAAATATTGTTTAATTAATTTAATATATTGTACCATCAATGACTAACCTACCACTATGTATTCAACACATTTTAAAGTCTGTTGTTAGAAATCTTCTTAATTTCAACTAAGGCAGTTGTTGGTCTCTTCAGAAAACAGATTCTGAAAATCCCTGAATTGCCTTGGGAAATAATACCTATGAGAGCTGAAGGAGAAGTAAGACTATTAGGCAGAAGAAGTAAAACTAAGAGGAAGTTGATCCAAAGGCCTCAGTTGAACCTAGGGGAAACTGAAACTGGAAAGGCACTTCTTGAGGCAGGGGCAAGCCTTTTTGTTGCATTATTGATCTGAATATTGGATGACGTTTCAGCAGAGACAGGACCTTGTACGTAGTAGCTACTTGGGGCTGATGGGAATTCCCAGAGAAGAATTGAGGTTGAAAGCCCAAAACACTATAAGCAATTGATGATTTCTTTTACCTAAAAAGTAGGCATGAACAGCTTGCCACACCACCAACTATACTTCCAGATACAATCTTGAGAAAAAGAAAAAAATATTTTTAAATAGAGATATTTGATGGCTCGCAAAAGCTCTAGATTCTCTGTGCATATTTGAAATTTGCCAATGCTCTTATCCACATTATATAATGTTGGAAAAAGTATAATATGAACTTATAGCTGCCATTCATGGAGACTATTTTAGGTATGTCCTGGATTTCTATAGCCTGTTTCGCACCAGAAAAAGACACTGGTTCTGATGACTGTGCTCCACAGGGCTGCTTTGCATAGACAGCCACAGCCCAATGCTTCAGGGCCTTCTTAAAACATTTCCAAGTGCAGTGATGCCCCCGCACCCCCCAAAAAAACTTCCTCTGCTTGGTCTATTTGCAATGGCCATGTTTCAACTCTCCATACAATAGCAGCGAACCACACATAACGATTTTCTGAGAAATGATTATTAACTTGCTGGAGAGAGATGATGCATTTTAAAAGCACAATTGAGAAGGATGGATAAACTGGGCACACTGTGCTTCTTCAGAGTTGAATAGATAATTATAGAATTATCCTTGTCCTTTAATGGAGCAGAATGGCCTCCGAAATCTTAACAACAAGGAGGTTGAAGAAAAGAGAGCCTAATTTTAATGTATATGAATCATACTTTGTTAGAACCCTAAACTGTTGCCAGAAAATGAAAAAAAGAAACCCTCACTATTTATCTTCATTTTTCTTAGCTCCAATAATATCTCACAAATATTAAGTAATTTGAAAAGTCCATACTATGGCAATATGATTATTCAAGTGAAAAATTAGCACTTTAAGGGACTTCCAAGCCTACAATGAAATGTTTCTTATAACAATCTCCTCACCGTTAAATTGGATTCACTTTCAAGTCAGTCTCCTTTCAGGCAAAATTACCACATGTAATTAGCTTACACAGAGATTTGCTCTAGCCAAATTAGGCTGTCACTTGATATACAAAGCATATTCTAATGTGAAGGGTCAGAGACCCTCATAATTATAACTGCAAAGAGATTTCTCTAATGATAATAATATCCTTGTCTTTAATGGGATTGAGTTTGGGTCTTAACTAAGGTCTAGAAAACTCAGCGATAATGCTTGCAGGG